>CACRXK020005863.1:0-26748 GCA_902702795.2 Paramuricea clavata
TTCACGCACGCTTCAGAAATTTGAATAAATTGGAGTTAATTTACCCAAAACGTAAAACGGATATGACGTACGCCGGGCAAGCTTTTCTTCGTTTATTCGTAGACCCCTCACGAAACGTGTTTCTGCTGGGGTCTACACCGTAGGCTACATTGCAATATATTCATTTCTGTTTCATAATTTTGGATATTGTCATACATCATAGCAGTGCACACTTTCCCTTTGGCTTTACCACCCAAATTACGACCATGATCTTTGTGATTTATTGTGAAGCACGTAGCAGAGAAGTCCCAACTTAGTGCCTTCTCGTTGTTGAACAGAACAACATTATAAAAGCTGCTCGCTTGATATCTTAGCTGCCCCACAATAATCCTCATTCAGAGACAATTCAAAGTTTATTAAAGGCCGTTAAATCGTCTCGTAAAATCGGCCGCGTACATATAAATACTCGATATCGTAAAATAATTCTCCCAACTATGAAAAACCTTCATATACGGGAATATGAAGGACTGCTTTGCATGAATTTCGCAATTTTCAAGGACTGATATCCCTGCCGCGAATAAGTCCGAATCAGTCCAAAAAAATGAACCAATAGAAATTGTCAATAATTTCAAATTGACCAATCAAAATGAAGGAAATGGACTTATAAAAACTCCCTTAAAGTGCAAATCAGTCGGACCACCCCATAAAAACTCCCTTAAAGTGCAAATCAGTCGGACCACCCCATAAAAACTCCCTTAAGTTGCAATTCAGTCCGACCACCCCACAATATTTTCAAATTGACCAATCAAAGGAATGAAATGGCTTGAAAAAGACTCCCTTAAAGTGCAAATCAGTCCGGCCACCCCACAGATCAGTCGAGATAAGTCCAAATGACCTCTCGACCAATCAAATGAGCATAACGACCACCCGATTCTGCGAGATTCTTGCGTTTTACCGCTGCTCTAGATAAAGCATATATTTATTCAAAACTGAGCTCGTAAAGACGTATACTGGACTATGATATGAATTTCATATTATATTCGGGAATTAATTATTCAAATTTCGAAATAATAAATTAATTATTTCTTTGCAAAAATACGTCAGTCACGCGACTGATTGGACTTACCCTAGATCCGCCCCTGGCCTTCAGAACTGTGTTATACACAGAATTTGGTTAAAAATTCTTGCGTAAGGTTAAGACTTGACTTCTTACCTGATATAAACAAGAGTTTAAACATCTTGGCCCAAACTCGCCTTTATTTTAGCATTTGATTTTTGGATAAGTGCTTGGCGGTATAAAATGTTGGGGCGTTGTGAAAACCCGGAATACCAGAATATCACGGAATATAGCGGAATATCACGGAATATAGCGGAATATCACGGAATATGCTGGAATATGGCGGAATATCAAGGAATATCACGACATTTTCCCGGAATATACCGGAACATCGATCACAATATTTTCCGATGGTAGCCATGCGACTGTTTATAAACATGGACGTATGACAACATATTTTATTACAAAAGTGATGGATCTTTCCCACTTGACGGTATGTAACAAACAATAAGTCTATAGACCAATTGCGAAACTTAGTGGCCGCGCCTTCATACTGCACGAGAACGAGGCTTATTATGCAAAAACAAAACAATTTCTATATTTTTATATAGCGAAAAGTGAATTTTAGGGTTTTTAAAGTGTTTTTTCTTGAATCTCTTTGATCTTTTCTTAATATTTCGTGCTAGGTTATATAAATATTTGTTAAATTTATCTAAACATCGATTTCCCACTATATTTTTACTCGCTTTGAAAAGATATTTCGTTGTTGTTTTAGCATGCGATAGAACAAACATATGGAAAAGATCAATCTAGACTTTAAAATCTGATCAAGATGCAAATAAAATAGCCAGTATAACTTAACAAACTAAAATATAATTCTTTCTACCCAGATTTTTTTAGACTTCGTGCGAGAAAAAAACGATTTTGTCAAAGGAAAATAACATAAAATTTCTACAAATTTTGCCCGACATTTACTTTCATATTTTTAAAGTTAAAATCGAAAACTTGCTATTATATTACAACTGAAACAAAATTAATCAATCTTACAACTTATTCTTTGAAATGTATTAATAAAACAGACGGAAAATACCTGATTCTTTCTCTGATATAATCGGCTTCTTTTATCGGACGGCCAAAAACAGCAAAACTTTGCCTCGCACGCCGCGAAAAACAATGACATTTGAAGTAAGACTAAATCTATGAACAAGTTTAATAAAGATTTACATAGTCAAAACAAAAATATTGAAAAAAAATGAAGAGATTACCATAAAAACGCGTCTCAAACACTGAAATTCATTTTTCCCCATATAAAAATATAGCAGAATGATTTGTTTTTGCATAATAAGCCTCGTTCTCGTGCAGTATGAAGGCGCGGTCACTAAGTTTCGCAATTGGTCTATACCGGAAGTTTTTTATGTTGTCTATATTATTATTACGAGTGTTCACCAAAATTGTGAATCAATATGATTAACTCCTCCTGAGTTACAGCGTTGAGATACGTCTGCAGCATTATTTAACAAAATTTAGTTAAAAATTATTGGTTAAGGTTTAATAAGACGGGACTTCTTACATGATATAAACAACTGGCTCAAAGTTGCCTTAATTTTAGCTTTTGATTTTTGGATAAACGCTTGGTGGTATAAAATGGTCAATTTTAAAATTAACTAAATTTTGTGTAAATAACACAGTTCTGAAGGCGTTCGAAAATAATGCTGACGTCAGCACGTTTGTTTTTCAAGACGCTGCAACTCAGGAGGAATTAATCATATTGATTCAAAATTTTTGGTGAACACTCGTAATAATGATATAAACAACATAAAAAGCTTCCAGTATAGAGTTATTGTTTGTTACTTACCGTCAAAATGGGAAAGATCCATCACTTTTGTAATAAAATATGTTGTCATACGTCCATGTTTATAAACAGTCGCATGGGTACCATCGGAAAATATTGCGATGTTCCGGTATATTCCGGGAAAATGTCGTGATATTCCGTGATATTCCGCCATATTCCGTGATATTTCGGCATTCCGGGTTTTCACAACGCCCTAAAATGTTGACCATTTTTAATATACCACCAAGCATTTATCCAAAAATCAAATGCTAAAATAAAGGCAAGTTTGAGCCAAGATATTTAAATTCTTGTTTATATCAGGTAAGAAGTCAAATCTTAACCTTAACCAAGAATTTTTAACTAAATTTTGTGTATAACCATGGATTGTAAAATTACTGGACGGGTTGTTGTTAAATGGATTGTTATTTTACAATCCATGGTATAACACAGTTCTGAAGTCTCTGAAGGCGTTCGAAAATAATGCTGACGTCAGCACTTTTATTTTTCAAGACGCTGTAACTCAGGAGGAATTAATTATATTAATTCAAAATTTTTGGTGACCCCTCGTAATAATGATATAAACAACATATAAGACTTCCAGTATTGAGTTATCTTGTTTTACTGATGTCTGTAATTCGATCATACTTTTTCTGTTTTCTTGCAATAGACAATGATATAATGCGAAAAATGTGCACCTTATTTACGAGTAAAGGTACAGACATCGACGAAAATATTGCTAACCAAAATCATGCTACCCGTACACGTACACCAAAACCGGGGTATCTTAACCTCTCTATTGTTTATTACTTACCGTCAAAAGGGGGAAAGATCCATCACTTTTGTAATAAAATATGTTGTCAGACGCCCATGTTTATAAACAGTCGCATGGCTACCATCAGAAAATATCGTGGTGTTCCGGGTATATTTCGGGAAAATGTCGTGATATTCCGTGATATTCCGCCATATTCCGTGATATTCCGCCATATTCCGTGATATTCCGGCATTCTGGGTTTTCACAACGCCCCTTTTATAATAAAATATCTTGTCAGACGTCCATGTTTATAAACAGACGCATGGCTACCATCAGAAAATATTGTAATGTTCAGGTATATTCCGGGAAAATGTCGTGATATTCCGCAATAAGCCGGCATAATCCGTGATATTCCGTGATATTCCGGCATTCCGAGTTTTCACAACGCCCCTTTAAAAATATTGATATAGGGCTGGTTGTACGAAAGGTGGATAAATCGCTATCCGGTGAATTATAAGTCGCGCTATCCAGCGGAGTGAAAATCGCGTTGGATAGTGTTATCCAACAGATAAAAAATGCACTATTCGTTGGATAAATTTATCCGATGTTCGGAGGTAGTTTAAACCACTATCCGGATAAGTTTGAAAACAATGTGTATTTCAAATGAAAGAGATTACCATTGTTATAGAAATGGACAAAAACGTTGAAAAATCCTTTTCTTGACACTAAATAAACATGGAAAACTTGCTTATGACTCAGGGCCTTTTAAGCATTCGTCCTTGGGGGATAGGAACCATACTTTTCTGAGTCTGGGCAGATGACAGATGATTGTTTGTGACAAAACGTTGGTGTGGTGTCGTATATACAGTATAATAGTATAGGGGGGTCTGGGAGCATTCTCCTCCAGAAAATATTTGTATTTTTCCACCCCTATAAGATTGCATTCGAGCATTTCCTTCGTTTTTTAAAACAGATTTTTGTATATACAGCGTTACATTATGCTGCAACCTCGTTCCCAGGGCTTTCGTATGAGGACGAGGGGAGAGACGAGAAAGCCCTGGTCTGGGCCGGTCACGTTGACTACCCAAAAAATGTCAAAACTCCAAATATAAAGATGAACAAAAAACGTTTATTGCAAGTGGATAGTTCAAAGGTTAGTGCATGGAATCCACAAGTTATACGAAGATTAGAAGACACTAAAACAAAAGTTTACAAATGCCTAGCAACAGCTGATGTAGAGATAAGAAATTTGAGGAAAATACGGTTTTCTCTGGTTAAAATTATGGTTATCCGACAGATAGCTATTCAGCTATTGCTGTCTGCAATGTGTTTCGTACAACGCACTTTTATCCGGCGGATAACTGCCCATTGGATAGGAGATTTATGGCGCGTTAGACATACAGTAGGAATTATCCACTGGATAAATTATCCATGCATGCACTTTTCATACAACCGGCCCCAGTTCATTTGCCAACTTCCAACAGTCCTCTAATCAACACCTTAAGAATCTGAGAAGTTCCTTAAAAATATCATAGCGTCCTGTTTTAAATTACCAATAAGAATTGCTTTCCAAATACTATAATCAATACTGCAATAGGATGAAAGAGAAACAACAAACAAATTAACAATGGTATTGTTCACGAATGGTCAACTGTCAGTTATTTCAATGTCTGCATTCGACAGGATTGTTTTCTTGTTGTTCTACTTGAGGTGAAGGCCATTCTGACTAAAAAGTTATTTGTGTTTCTGGAACGGATGGAAATGTATACAGGATCTAGATCGTCCGTATCCAACATGACAGTACATGCACTTATGTCTTATTGTTTTCATTTTCGTTACTCTTTATCCAGTAGAGTACAGTCATTTAACCATGCAGTCCTTTGATTGATGAGGAATGTATTTGCGAATAATACAGCTGTATTTGTGACTAAACTGTATTTACGACTGTACTTCCATTAATATAATAACGGTAATTTTAGGCTGGGTGATTGTTGAAGAACTATGCGCAGCGAAATGCTCCCAGTATTTTATTAGAAGAACATATGTACGGAACTGTTACATAGCTATACGCGTATAGTCTGAGGTATCACTGAATGTACGAATTTGTGTTTCTAAAATCTTCGTAAGATATTTGCAATCACATAGGCCACGAATTTTTGAGGAGCCTGTGTTCCACAAGTGATCAAATGAGATGAGATGAGACGTTGTCGTTGCCAGATGGCGAAATACATATAAGACCAGAAATAATCAAACGAATTCACTGTTCAGTACGGTAGGATAACATTCTGCTCCAATTGATTCACACGCAAAAATGTCCCAAGAAAGTCGATTGTATGATGGTTCATATCGTCAAAGTTCTGAATTATTGAATGTGAGGATATTGTTTGATGTAACATTTTTCAAGGAACGACTCGGGGAATTAGTGGAGAAGTCAAGAATGCGGAGCTTTTTAGGTTGCGGAAGAAGTAATTTGTGCCTCAAACAGATCCTTTGCAAATGTCTTCAGAGAAAGCTTCTCCCAGTGAACATTTAGTTTTTTGTCATATATAATTGTTGACGTTCGAGGTCTAGAGAAATACGGACTGGAACAGAAGTGTCTTCATCTCTTAATTTCATTCACGTTGTTCATGTTTGTCGGTTTTATATCGTTTAAATCTTGTTTCGGTGTTTCTTTATTTTATTGGTATATATGTCTAACGTCGTACATCAATCAATGCTGACATTTAATTCAATGCGTGAAGTTCTTTCGACTTGTAAAATCTATTATGTTGATGACCCTTTTGAAGACAATTATCATCAACAGTTTTGGTGAGGAATTTCTTTACGTTTTCTTGTGAGATCACCTTTTCACTGGTTGGGTAATATAGTGTAGATAATAAAGGAATCTTTAAATCGCCTGCTGTGTTTGCTTACAATGCAAACCGTGCATTAAAGTTATGTTGTGCTTTGTCACGCTATTTACACATCCTGTCCAAACTCACATACAACAGCTTTCTAATGCCTCTGTGACTGGCAAATGTTCTGGTATGATTTCCAACACTGAAATAAATATCTCTGCGGCGTTTTCTTTGTTTCCAACTACTTTGTGTGCATACCCTACCACAGACAGAGCCAGGGAATATATTGGAGTGGACTGAAAACGTGCAACATAATTCTCCAATTGAAGCGCAATATCTTGGGCTTTTTCTACTTCATTCAAATTCATATACGTTAAAATTAACTCGTAGAAAGCACGGACTTTTATTGGGATGTTAATTTTGCCACTAACTTCAACTTCACGGCGAAGGTGAACGTCTAACAGCGGCTTGTCTTCGTCTGCAAACGAAATAAATGTGTCATCCGATCTTTTAATAACATTTTCAAAATGTTCGACGGCTTCATTGTAACGCTCCAATTTGGACAAAAGTGAAGCAAACGAGCATTCTACAAATGTTGTCAATTCGCCAGTCGTATGAAGCAGCTTCTGGAACAAACTAAGAGCAGGGTTCATCTGGCTTTTGCATGAATCTTGGTTATTTATTTCAACCGTTAACGCCTTTGTCTGGTAAAGTTCAGCCAAGGTTGCCACAAGGTTTTGATCACAGGTAAAATCTTCATCGAGGTCTAGGCATCGTTCAAAACACTTAATTGCACCATCAACATTCCCTCTTGCGCACAGCATTCTTCCCAAGGAACGGAAAACGTAATATTGATTTGCAAAAGAATACCCTTCAAGAGATTCACATTGGTTATGAAATGGCTGGTCTAAAAATCCCTCTTTAGTTTGAAGCATTGCAAGGAATGGTACAAAGTACAAATGCGATTCGTTTCCTCTATTCGTTTCCACTAAATCATTTCCAGCCAAGCGGAGGCATGCAATTTTCATTTCAACCAAGTCAGGTGATTCCACATCCTTCGGGAAGTATTTTAGTGCCAATGTGTATTCGTTAAGAATATAATATAATTTAGCAAGATTTGTTCGTGATAACGGAAGGTCACAATTTTGAAGTTGCTTTCGCTCTTCATCACTCGCAAGAGACAATAACTCGCGATGACAGGCTTCGGTAAGGTATGGCACACATGGACGACGTTGCCCGATCATTGCTTTATGAACATCTACTGAGTTAGCAGTCAAATTTTCGCACGCAGCAACCGCTTCATCTTTCTTTCCGATTGCAACAAGAATTGGCACCATTGAGCTGTACAATATGTCTCCAACAGTTGCTAATAGTTCGCCGTCAACTTCAACGCTTTTCTGTACGCCTGGACCATAAAATGCACGTACAAAATAGTTACAAAACACAAACCTATTCCACACAAGTTTGCCTAAATTATTGATATCCCGTAGCACGATATCAGCCTCAGCGAAACGCCTTTGTTCACATAAAAAGTTAGCGTAGCTTAGATCCTTTCGAAGCGCAAAGTCCACTGTTGAACCGCGATCGGTAAGGTAATACTTTTCTGCAAGACTTATTTCATTACTACAATCACAGGCCGAGTTCGTTGAATTTATTTGGTGACTTTGGGCAAGGTACAATAGCATTCTGCTGCGATTATTCATTCGATCACTTACATTGCTACCCCATAGCAAATCGCTTATTCCTAAGCCAGTTTCCGCCACAACAATTGCTTCTTCTGTTCGCCCGAGGTTCAGGTAGAGATTTGCCAAAGACTTCAAAAACGCGTAGAAATTGTACAAATCATTGAAATGCTTTACAGATGTTTCTTTACACATATCAACAGCCTGTTGAAAAGGAGAGCGACTTTCGTGAGTGGCGTTAGACTTGGTAATCGTGACTGCGTGTATCAAAGGTAGAAATTCTTCGTAAAATGACAACGTATCAGGAAGGGCGGCTGAGAAAAACGCCAAGAGAGATTTATTCAGCCAAGTAACAGATACTTCTGTTTCATCACACATAACTAACACTCGACCAATCCATGAAAACAGGCGACGAGATATTTTTAGAAATTCAGGCGTGCCTCCAGCCATATAATTTTCAGAAAAGGATTCGAAGACAACGGCGATATTTATCAAAAATTCCTTCATCTCTTCCACAATTCTTGTTGCTTCTTCTTCTTTTTGTAACTTTAGGAAAACGGCCGCTAACAACAGTTGGATTTCACATTTCAAGGCAAAAAATTCTCCATGTTCCGAGTTTCCAAGTTCTTCCATCAACTCACTTCCTTCCATTTTCCGATCAATTTTGTGGCTCAATGCAAGAGCTTGTTGACACAAAGAGCAAGCTTGGCCAAGCTTATCATCTTTATTTTCTGCACTTTCTGACAAAATAGCCACACATTTTGCTGCAAGGTAAAAGAACTCCACTGTTTGAAAATGTATCGTTTCTCCAAGTTCATGATCAGACACCAGTTTTATCTCCTCTTGACAGATTCTCCATGCTGTTACTACATTCTGGCAGAGCATCTCACTCTTTATTAAACCAATCAATACTTTCAAATATTGATACAGGTAATCGCGGTTTTCTAATGCCTCATTGGAAAATAAGCGAGCGGCTTCGGTCAAATTAATTACAGCGGTTCGGCAGTCACCCATGGACAAATAACATTCCCCGCGTAATTTAAGAATTTGGGCTTTTCTGCTCCAGTTAGATGGCAGCTGTGAAGCAAGATCTAAATATCTAACGGCAATATCGGCTTTATTGTCTCCTTTTTCTTTAATTGCATCGTTGATTAACTTTTCACCACTATCGAAGGGGCAGTTTTCGTGAACGGATAACAATTGGGATTGGAAAGAAGTACTTATTCTTGCAACCTGTTGGAGATTGCCTATCTTCTTGTTATACTCGAGTGCATCTGTTAGAGTTGCCAGCGAAGGTAGTTTTGACTCAATTAAATCCAGTTTTCGACACAAATAATCAGTTGTGGATTTTATCGAATCTGGACTGACCAAAGCATCAGGTAACGATTCTTGGTTAACAGGGATACAAATTTGAGACAGAGTTTGCGCCAAAACGTCCACAGTCTTAGAATCAGAATCGTCACCTTCTCCTGGCTTCACACCATCGGAACTTTGGACCGATGTACGAATGAATGACTTTAAATTTTCCCGACCACTGCTACAATTTTTCGAAGTTTTTGGATCCTCATCCAAGGTACTTTGTAGCCGTTCCTTTTGACGTTCCAGATCGGGAGTACGCCAGCTGTAAATTCCCTGTTGAAGGTTTTTATGATTCGTCGGCAGAGAACTAAGTTCTTCTACGGAATCTAAAGATGCCTTTTCTGTTGCAATCGCCTGAGTGATTCCGCATCGTTCTTTACCACACTCTTCAAAACCACCACATTGACGTGGATTAATTGCTTGTTTAAAGAGGCCTTCATCTCCTGTCTTAACGTTATTATCAGCAATAAATACCTCTATAATCGATGTAAGAAGTTCTTTCTTGTGCGATGGTAATATATTTTGCGTCATTACTAAGTTCATTAAGATTTTTTTCATAATTTCGCAAGTTGTTTTGCACAATAGTTTTTCTTTTTTAACACAAATTTCACTAAATATCTGACTTGCCATCTCGTTCAAAGTCTCTGCTTTTTCTAGATCACCCAGAGCGTAGAATAATACACCTAGAGACGTAAAACATCTTGCAGCAGCTGCTTTGGCCGCACTATTTGTTGGAGGCGTGTCCTTCTGAGCAAATAAAAGGAATTCATATGCACGTTGAATAGTATCAATATCACCGGGATTTTCCAAAAAACAAAGGGACAGGCTAGCCAAATTGTGGGAGATATGTTTATGAACTGGGTTTGGTAAATGCAGTTCCATCTCCATTCTTAACAGAAGCTCTCTATACTTCGTAGCGGCTTGCTTATCTCCTGCCATCCAGTACGTGTCCGAAATCTGTCCAAGTACTGTGCTTATCATCTCATTTGGTTTGTTTGCCCCGTACACGATTTCGCAAACTTGTAAAGCTTCTAGCAAAAGTTCTATCTTCTCATCTAAGTCCACTGATGTAAATTTTGAAGCCAATGATAAAAAGAGCATAACAGTTGTTGAGTCAACTTGTCCGGTCGCTACATGTTGCCGTAAGACGTCGGCAACCCGATCATAATGACTTCGCTGAGCTTCCAAACGTTGTTCTAAAGGTATCCCAATTTCATGGTCGACTGAATCAACAGCAGAAGTGTTGTTTGCCATCTCTCCAAGCTTGACCTCCAACTGAAATTGCATAAATGGGAGTTTCTTCGCAATATCCGATTCCTTGCACGTTCGTATGGCTTCATCAAAACACTGTCGAGCACGATTGATATCACAAAGATGACGGTATAATTCTCCAATCTCCTGCAGAAAAGAACATTTTTTCTTACTCGCAGTCAGTTTTTTTGCTAAATTGAAAGCTTGATCCAAAAATATTCTTGCTTCAGACACCCTGCTATTCACCATAATGGTTTTGGAAATACCAGTAAGACACTCTAAGATATAAAAAATATGTTTGTCATTCTGCATCTCAACCAGAACGTCTAGTGCCTGTTTGTAATAATTCTCAGCATCTGACGCCAGACCTTGCTCTTCACAAAGCTTACCAAGGTTCATCATACAGAAGGCTCTTTGTTCCATATGAGACTTGCACATGAGTTTTTGAACTTCTTCCTTTAATATTCCAATTCCTTCGTTTGTTTTCCTAATTTTACCCAAGGTCATAGCGATCAAACAAGTCATTGTTACTCTGGCTTGTACTCCAACAATATTTCTCAGACAGGTTTTCCCATCCAAAGCAGACTTCCAAGCTTGATCAGAGTTGTGTTTGTCATGCCATGTAGTGGCTAATTGGCAGTATATGACGCAATCTAAAATTAATTCTGTATCATTTCTGATGCCCGTGGTTACTTTTAAACCGTTCTCGAGGTACCGCACAGTTTTCTCCACAGAATATCCCATTGGGACGCCCAACAACGCCAGCTGCAAATAAGTATGCTTAACCATTAATCTAGCGGTAGGTCCACCAAATGCGTCATACAGTTGCAACAACAATTCAAAGTAAAATTGGCTTTCCATATACATAAACAAGTACATAGAGGTCATCCCAAGAAAATTTAACGATGTCATCATATTTACATTAGGTTTGGTTCCGTATAGGAGGTATTCCATACTCAGTGCTCTCTGAAAACAACGATAAGCTTTGTCAAACTTTCCCTGAATGAATAAAAACTCACCAAGCTTATTTAACCACACGATGCTTTTAGTGTTTATGCCCTCTTCGTCAATCAAAGAAGTCAGTTCAGAAGTGACCACGTCAATATTGTGTTGCTGAATCAGACTCTCGTGAAAATGTTTTGTGTAAAAATTCATAAACGCAAATTTCATCATGAGCAGCTCTTTTCCAGCACTGCGTTTGCTTTTCTCTGCCGCGAGACATTGGGCCAGAATCTTTTCCGCCAATACAAAATATTTGTGACAATCATAATACGAGGAAGCAAAAAGCAACACTTCTAGCAATTGCCGACATTCCTCCATATCCAAGAGATTGATAAATGGTGTGGTTGCCACCATTGTTTGATTGCTATTGTGATGCGACTGAGAGAAACTTTGGTTTATTTTCCACAATAGGGTATCTAGATTTTCTTGAATCTTTTCCGTCACTTCTGTGTCCTTTGTAATAAAAAGTGAAATTCTTATTCGACGGATTTCAATACTCAACTTCTCTGAATCCCGCTGAAGAGCACGTTGGTAGCATTTAAGAGCTTCGGCATAGTTCAACAAGCGACAGTATACATGACCCATCGTGACGTCAGAATCGTCAAAGAATGAACGGTTTACAAGGCACGGCCGTACGCATCCTGCTGCCTTAAACTGTTGTAGCTCTTCATACAAAGGAATAGCAATGAAGAAAAAGTGAAACAGCTGTTCATCATTTGGCATGTGGTAAACAGAAGTCAATTTCTTTGTTTCTTCGTTTGAGCTTGCCATGAGTTTTTCTCCCTGTTTTCCAGCTTTAATATACGTACTTATTCTTAGTTTGATTGCAATGGCCGATGCACTTGCAAAATTATCTCTTGCTTCTGACGAAATTATTGCTCTCTTGTACAGTACATCAAGTATGGCAAAAACTCCACTTGCATCAATTTCGTAACATTTTGCTAGTGCAGCAAATACACGATCTGGTAAACGATAAATTTCTTTTTTGACATCATAAAATTTTCCATCATCCAAGTCGTTATTACCCGTCATCACATCTCCATAACGAGACAAATCTTCGCGAAGAGTGCTCAGCCCTCGGCACGATCCTCGGCTAGGCCAAGAACCACACGAAGCATCATGTTCACACGTTTCTAAATCACAAGGACTAGACAAGCTTTTAGCAATTTCCTCTCGATAAGCATCAACCAGTACATGTTTATCTGATTGAAGAGGGGAAATTGTCAACAAGGTGTCTCCTAAGGTCCAATTTCTCACATACCAATCGTTGTTCTGGAAATCTGCCATTTTCTCAGGTGTATGAATCAGATCAAATTCTTTCATATTTCCTAAAGGCGTCTTGCACGCCTGTGGAAGAAACCCATCAAAAGAAACTCCTCTTGCTGTTATGTCATCAAAAAACCATCCTCCATTAATTGATTGGATATTCATACTCGGTAAAATAGTTTCTCCAAGGTTGATAACCTGAAATGAAATAATTAGTTTGCTGAGATATTGTAAACCTGAAATGAGTTGATAACCTAAAAATGAAGTGAAATTTGCCCCCTGTTTCTTTTTCGAATTAAATATAATTATTTATAGTTTGTTCTCTCCTTCGCCTCTATCCATATAATTTTTCCTCTGTTCCCACTCGTCACTTTACCCATTTTCTATTTGCTAAATATCTTCCTTATCTCATTTTTTCATTCTGTAATTTTACACATAATTCCCCTCAGTTTCCATCTCCTCGTATGTTCATTACAGTAGATTTCAAGTATTTTCGCGACGTGTTGAAAAATCCGTTAAGGATTGGGAATTAAATTTAAATGGGAAGAATGGAAATGCGTTGCGAATTTCCAAACGACTTAGAAACGAAGTTTGCAATAGGGGCAAGGGCAATTAGGAAATAGCAAATATTATAAGGACGATGGCTAATATTTAACCACTAGTTGTCAAAGTGGAGGCGAATGGTAGTAGATATATCCCTAGACACGGAGTATCGAAGGAAATATGTAATACTAGCTAGGGTCATTAGACTTTACTGATATACCAATAAAACTTGCTATGAAAACCCTGCTGAAGGGGTCAAATCACAAGCAGCATCTAATACAACATAGGTTAAACTGGTACTGCCACGATGTAATAAATTAATTACGAATAGTATGAAACATACTGTACAAATTAAAATTAGTCAGTACGGCGAATCTAACTTTAGCGAAATTGAGATCCAATGGCACCGTAAAGTCAAAGAAAATCTTAGGAAAGACATTTACGATTTCTGTGAAATGATATCAAACTTGGAAAAGTTCAGATACTCTGCTAGTACTGTTCGTTTTGCACAAGCGAGTATAAACAGATTTCAGGGTATTAATGAAAGAGTAAGGCTACTAAAATTTATACGACTATGAAGACTTGGTTACCTGCAAGTGAACCAAGTTTGTTAAATTTCGAAAGAATACTTTACATTCTTCCTCTTCTGAACTTGTGAGGATAGCCCATTCAAAATCGGAGTACGGCGTCATTTCATTTCTTGCTAAAGACCCAAGTACAATGACTTCATAATCACAAGGTGGTGTTCCAAGTAACTCCAAACATTCGTTAATGATTCCTGCCAAGAACTGCTTCATCCTAATCGAAATTGTATCAGATAACCTCTTTACCTGCTCCGTTTGATCTTTCATCATTTGCCGCACACCTTGGTTCTCAGACGATTTAGTACGAGACTCCATACACTCCAACGACTTTTCTACGTCATCTCTTAATTTTTTCAGCTCATTTCGTTTAAGTTCTGAATCAAATCTACAATGAAGAGAATTTCCTCCAACCATTAAAACCATGTTGTCCTGGATATCAAATAGCCGACGAGAGACAATTGTCGATAGTGTTTTCGACAGTTTGGCTTCCACGTGCTCTGTTTTTAAATAATTGCGTACAAAATTACACAATGCTGCGGCATGAAGCAGAAATCGTTGTCTCTCCACCAGCTCCAATTTCTTCTCTTCTGCTTTTCTCTGTAGGACTTCGGCTAAATAGAGATATGGTTCGGGATTCCGCTGACAGGAGTTGTCCAACATAACTGTTCGCATGGCCTTAGTCAAGGTCTTCTCCGCAATCTCTAATTCTCCTTTTTCCAAAGCCAGTTTTGCAATTTCAATCAACTCGGATGGGCCCAACTGTAAAAAACAAATATATTTTCATTGTTTAAGCGTTTGGTTACCAACCATCTTTGGGTCAATACAAACACTCCACCTATATGTGGCTTCTTTCTTACAGACAACTTATCACATATTAGGCTTGAACATAAAAAAAACAAATGTCACAAAATGTGTCGTATAGAAGATTAGCTCGTGCGAACTGGGTTTAAAGGGACATAGCAATAAAAATTTAGTTGGTCTCATTTGAAAGAACTGAAAAAGAGATACATAAACACCAAGGGCAGTATCAAATTTTATTTAGGCCTAAATTGTGGTGGATATTTCACGTCATGAACAGCTCAGTTAATATAGGCTTATTTCTGAATAACGGTAAAAATCCACAGACAATAGCACTAAGCCTCGACTTCGTGTTGCTGTTCCTGACAACTACAGTGTAATTTGGAAATAGTCTACAAAGCGATAGAGGGCAAGTAAGCCTGCAGCAAAATGTCAATTAGTTGGCATTCTCGGTTTTGGACAACTAGGAAATCGAACATCGGTTTTGCGCACTTACACTAAGTGATATACGCAAACGGCAAGAGAAACAATCAACAATTATTTGACATTTTAATATTTCATAACACTTGTATGCCCACGTATACGCCTGGGAATGTATAAATCGGTTTAAAATTCCTTACGAAATAACTAATGGAATAAGATAAAAGCATTTAGTTTTATGAAAGATTGTATACAGTATGGTCTGTATGGATACATTGAGGTAATTAGAACTGATTTTTTTTTTTAGATAGATTAAAGTTTGTTGTGCGTATACGTAGGTATGAAAAACGCTTAACTGGAATACAGCCTTTATATTCACGGCAACTTCTGCTTTTTATTTTAATTTTTAAGGGATTTCTGTTCATTATCGCAGTGAAAGCCAAAAAGATGATAGACAAGTTGAAATCACAGGTCGTGGAATATCTTCGCCAACAGAATTTCAAATTGCAGTGACAGAATCTCAATTTTTTATCTAGGTTCCATATTATTCGTTAACTTGTTTACTTAGGAGTAATTGGAAAATGTTAATCTAATATAATGAAGGTTGATAGACACTATGGTTGATATGAGTAAAAGAAACCGACACAATCATGAAATATGAATCATGTAGAAAACCTCGATACTCATTTTATGCAGTTATACTTCTTGGCATTTTTGACTAAAATTACCACATTGGATCTGGTTTAGGCATGGTGACGTCACAAGCAAGGTTAGCCTTACAAACTATTTTGAGTAATTGCATAAGAAATGATTATTTAAAACATTCATTCACTTCCAAATTTACAACAGCTGTAAAGCTATAGTTTTACCTCATATTACTGACATGATCATTGGCAGTTGAGATAAAAACTTTGTGACATTATAACATGTATGTTACTAATTGCCGTGTTTTATCAGATATAAAACGTTTCGTATCTACTCGTATTTTAGATAGTACATAATCTCCTAACCTTATATATTGATGTACACTTCTTTTGTCACGAGTGAATTTTATAAAAATCTTTGCACCAAATCAACTAGATTGAAGCGTTTATTTTCTTCAAACGATCTGTTTTCACCTTTACTAGACATCTAGACCTGTGATCGTTTATTTTAAACGCATACTGGACATATTCGCATCTATTTTATATTCTCGTATATAATATGGTACTGTACGTCAATTAACCTTCGCGCTGAAGAAACACTCTACTGTATGTATTAGTTGGATGTGGCAAACAAATTGGTCCAAAAAGAGAGGTGAATTTTGTTGTAATAAGCCAATCAGAAACCTTTATAACACAAATAAGGCAGACCCGCACGAAGATGAAGCAAACAAATCGAACCAACGAAAGAGGAGAATTTTTTTTGCAAAGAGTCAATCAGAAACCGCATATATGACGCAAATAAATCAGATCCCCACGAAGATTAAGCAAAATCAATCACGACCAATCAAATGCCATGTAAGTAATAGATTCACGCAAATATCCGCTAGTTGACCGCTACATGATACTTGATGACTGGACTATTGATGAATATTAATGACCTCCGCTGACGCTGCATGAAGGATAGCAACTGGAGTATTGGACAATTTCATGAATATTAATTATCTGCGCGATATTTACCTTAGTCGCGTGACTTATTTGACAACCCCCTCTAATAACGTATGGAGTGCTCCTCCTTATAAAAATTAAATAATGTGTGAAATAATTTGATATAAATCCCAGAGGGGTTAACATTCTAGGTGGAAGTCAATAAAGCGTGTCTTCAAGGGATTGACATTTTTATAAAAAATGCACTACGCCGAATACTAAAGACAATGTCAAGGATTCGGTTTATTATTCTGGATCTGATTGAGAAGAAAACTACACGAAACTTGGTCGACACCGATAATTACATATTTTACTAATTGTTATTTAATCGTGAATTGTTCTTTTCGGTTACTCAATAGTTTTATTTTGCGGTAGGAATGACTATACTGCATGTCTGGCTGTTAGACTCGTAATTGATTTATTAAACAATTCCGGTCCCAAGTTATTATCGGGCAAGAGGCTTACATTATTATATCTCTAGTCTAAAAATGTGTTCTTAAAACAACGCCTGTTGGTTTACACACAATGGTTACACATCAACCTTACTTACCTTAACAGTATTTCCACCTTCGTAGTCTTTATGAAAAAATAAGTCGATAAAATCTAGAAAAATAATAAAATATATAAATTATATATATATATATATATATATATATATATATATATATATATATATATATATATATATATATATATATATATATATATATATATATATATATATATTAATATATATATAGCGGTTTTTGAGTTGTTTTCAGACGAGTGTACACCAAACCGGGCAAGCAGAAAATTCTACTTGACCGCGGCTGAGATTCGAACCCGCGACCTTCGCATTTCTAGAACGATGCTCTACCGTCTGAGCTACCACGTCAAGCTGAGAACGACTTGTTAAGTTATGATGTTAGTTGCATTTCGGAGGCTAGTCCTTCAATGCGTAAAGCCAGCTATTAGTCTGGCAATGTTGTATGTGAATGTTGTGGTTTCCCACGTTTACGATTCCACTCGTGCAACGTTATGTAGCGGTTTTTGAGTTGTTTTCAGACGAGTGTATACCAAACCGTGCAAGCAGAAAATTCTACTTGACCGTGGCTGAGATTCGAACCCGCGACCTTCGCATTTCTAGAACGTTGCTCTACCGTCTGAGCTACAGTACAAGGTCAAGCTGAGAACGACTTGTTAAGGTATGATGTTCGTTGCATTTCGGAGGTCAGTCCTTCAATGCGTAAAAGTATATATAAATATATATATATATATATATATATATATATATATATATATATATATATATATATATATATATATATATATAATTCAATTTATTTTGGTTGTCCAGATATGTAAAGTGCTCAATACTAAAAGTATAGCAGAGCTTATTAGATTGTCTATATCTTAAAATTAAATATCGCTACTCAGAGTAGCGATATTTAATTTTAAGATATAGACAATCTATATATATATATATATATATATATATATATATATATATATTTAAAGATCTGTAATCATACTATACATATATACTATTAACAATACTACAGAAAATATAAAATTCACGAAAGAAGAAGATGATAACAACCATCTTGCTTTCCTTGACATTTTGTTGACAGGAACTGATGACGACACGATTAACACACAGGTCTACCGTAAGAAAACGCACACTGACCAAATACTGAATTTTAACAGCAACCACCCTACTCAACACAAAATAAGCTGTATAAGAAGATTATTCAACCAAATAGATACGCACTCTCAGAATGCAGGAAATGCTATTTCATGCAGAGACCCAAATTTTAAAAATTTCCTGAGGGGGGCATGCCCCCAGACCCCCCTAGCAAACTCGTGCCTACGGGATCGGATCACACCTTCGGCCATTGCATACTATCCTGGGGAGGGCAAGGAGAAAATGGGCCCTTTGGCAATTTTGCCCCACCACTGAAGAATCCTTAAAAATGCACTGGATTCTTGGATAGTTCTTCTCTGACGGTATCGTTAAATTCTTCAGCAACATTTAGAACATTCAATGAGAATGCGTCTAAGGACTATTTAAGTCACGCAGTACACAATATTAAGTTAACGCTGATTCTAACTGTGAAAATAACTTTCCTACAGCATACAAACAATGAATTGATTATTTTTAACTTTGTTTAAGATTACCTTGGTGAGAGCCTTGTAAATAGTATCTGTCTCCATATAGCCAATGCAAATTTCTTTCAAAATCTAAATATTACCGAACACAAATTAAAACACATGCCTAAATCAAGCAGAGCGCGAATTGCAAAACGTTTTCAAGATATTCGTTCATGCATTAAGACTGTTTACTAATCTGTACTATTATCCATGTTTGCATAAGACTGCCTAGTGACACAGAAAATGTCCATCTGACTTCTGATTCTACATATACACAGGTTTAATTGCTTCCGCAGCTTATTGAAAAGCTACTATTAATGAAGAATCCATGCATATAGCATAACTTCGTAATGCGCGAAAATATCATACCATAATGGTTACTGTGGGCGCTTTCCGTTTGACGGAAATTCCGGAAATCTTTCTTGAAAATCAAATGAACACGTTAACTGATTTCTGGATTGCTGTTTCGAAAACTTCGGACAATCTCGCGAGGTTGTCCACAAATTGGAAATTCCGGAAGTTTCGAAATTTTTACATTCCATTGAAACATTTCCCAACTACGTTGCTGCTTTCCAGTCTTCGACGAGCAGAAACCGCCACCAAAACCAAAATGGTGGGTTCTCGACCATTTCAGTGCCTCGATTCTGGATTTATTTCCCAGAATTCTGAAAGGAGAGATTTGAGCGACAGTGTCAAATTCTTCAAAATTAAAGAAACAGCATTCCACAAATGAAAATGTTCCATTTGATTTTCAAGCAAGATTTTCAGAATTTCCGTCAAATGGAAAGTGCCCAACAAGCCTCCCATTATTTACAAGGTCTGTGACGCTGTAGCGTTCTATTTTGCTACCGTACACTCCGGAAACGCAAACTGGGTTTTTTGTTCAAATGGAAAGCGCCCACATTGCAATCACATAAAGCTAATTATCTCAAGAACTGAATGAAATATAAACAACGTAAATTCATGTTTCTCATTATTTTAATAACTCTTTTCAAATCGACCAATATAAGAAGTAACTTTGTGTCATGTGCACTTTGAATTAAAAACCAAAAGAGACAACAGATTAAAGAAAAATTTGACTGATTCAAGAGCATACCATAATCAGGTGCAGTATAAGGTCCAAAAGTGGATTCTTCAGTTTCATCTTTTTTTGTTCCCATTATCTAATATGATCTCTAACGGAGTATGTGACCTAGAAACTGGACAATTGCAATCTGCTTGAGTTGATCTTTTAAGATTGAGACCCTAACTACAGTATATAGACTATATTTACTAAGATTATATACCAAGATTCTATGATTTGAGCACGCGGGAAGTTGAGAGAGCACGAAGGAGCAAAAGCAAAGCACAGTCTCCTAACGCAAGCATAATACTAAAACATTTCTTATTGGTCGCCTGAAATCGGCTGATCGGGTAATCCTAGTTTACCACGACAATAAAATACGTACGCTGGAGGCTTGCAAAGCCTGACTGGGCTACCTTGATAATTTTTTTTACTGTGCAAGCAGGAAAATATACAAACTAGTTGAAACAACATCGTCTATAAAGTTCATTATTTACATAAAAAAGTAAAAGAAGCTGACAATCATGACATATGCAAACGCGGAATGTACAGCGTCCAAAATAATCAAAATTTTAGTGACATTTTGATAGTTTAAGGCTTTGCCTTTATTGGTAAAAAACGGAGCACACAGTTAAGGGTAACGTGAGAATCAAGGCAAATAATGAGGTTTTTATTGGGATTTAGTCAGTCTTACTCTCTTTTATAACAGAGGGTGAACAGTATTTGCGACCTTAGGATATTAAACGCTTGGTGACGGAAATCCTCTCGAATTATTATCGATCAAATAGCCATCAGGATTTTCAAAATCATTTACATAACATAAACTAAATAGTGTAGACAGGGCTGACTGTGGTTTATTATAGTGATTAACCAGCCTAGTCCCAGTCGTTCTGAAGCAAGCGCGAGAAAAACGCGGATGTGGTACGAAACTGGGACCAATAGGTGTGACGTCACACCTGAAGGTGCTTCAGAACGCCCAGCAGATTTCAGTATTTTCAATATGGCGGATAATTTGTATACAGCTATTTCAATAGCCTGCATGGCAGGCCCTCAATTTTATGGGGGCCTGATTTGCAAAATCCTACCCACTGCAAATCGGCCCCCATAATATTGAGGGCCTGGCACGTAAGCTACTATTTCAATTAAGGTTCTCCACGAGCAAAGCTGAAAAATCGAATATGAGCGCGAAAGGCTTATGGGAATCGCTTTGAAAATTCATTAATTTGTTAGCGATTCCCAGCAGCCTTTGGCGCTCGTATTCGATTTTTCGGCTTTGATCGTGGACAACCTTAATTGAAATAGCTGTATACAAATAACCGTATATTAAATAGAGCAATGTTCGTTGATCACATTCGATGTCTACATAACCAAACTTCAAACTGTATTAAAAATATGCTCAATTAAAAAAAAA
Organism: Paramuricea clavata; assembly: GCA_902702795.2. NCBI lineage: Eukaryota > Metazoa > Cnidaria > Anthozoa > Malacalcyonacea > Plexauridae > Paramuricea > Paramuricea clavata. Next base: position 21,593 of record CACRXK020005863.1, read on the forward strand.
TATTATATACAAAATTATGACACTGAACATTGGTAAAATACTGAAATGATCAAAAAAGTTTTGTTGTATAATCCTTGATGTTATATTTTATATACTCGCAAGTTGTGATGTACAACGGACAGACGGATAAACAACCACGCTTTCTACTCGACACGTTTAAATAGTTGAGGAGATTGCAAATATTTGCATAACATGACTGTGCTGTCAAAACAGTTTTATTAATAAGGCATAATTATAAAGCTTGCATGTAGACAGCATTCAATGGATTTATATTCTAGTTAACACGAGTCATATTTACGGCACGTTATTCCATTCCCGTATTTTCAAACAAGAATACAGACGGACTTGATGTCGTGGCCAGATGAATGTTTTGCAATAATTGTGAATATTTACCCAAACAACCGTGACTATGAGTCTATGACTGAATTCAACACTTCAAAATCAGTGATGATCTTTGTATTAAACAGGCCTTAATTTTCGAATTCAGCCAAATTGTATATAGGATTCCTGTTGCATCTAAGGCAGAGTTAAGTATTTACTAATGTTAGAAATTTAGAATCTTTGATATATAAAGGACACGGCGACTATCGTCTATGGTCGTGGATTTTAATCAGCGCTGCAGTATTACTCAAAGTCAAGTCATGCAGTATTGCCTAAAGACATATATCTAGTAATCTAAGTGATCTACATATGCATAGTTCATTTGACCCATGCCGTACACCCCACTACCACTTAAAATACAAAGGATAAGGATTTGGCAACCGTACAACAATATAACAAGCCATAAACAGTGAAATTCAACACAACAGACACGTCGATTATAATTATGTCTACATATTTTGTTTTCCAATAGTACATATGCTGTTTATGTTACTCCCCATCGCTGTATTTCAAAAATGAACGTAAACTCACCAATGATTAATGTATTGTCATTTCGCACGAGCAATTCTCGAAGAATTTTAAGGTTTTTTACACAATAATTCGAAACAGTTGAAATACAGATCCATGGACATTCACATGTGATAACAGCAACAACAACCTCTGAACAACAACAAAGCGCAAGGAAGCCAATTTTCTACCGGTAACTTCCGGTAACGGAAATTAACCATTGTTCGGGCCCAGTGCTCCCAAAGATAGCGCAACAGGACTGTGCATGCGCCCCTGCTAATAAAATGCAAAATTCCCACTATTAGTTTTAAGGTCACTTTACACTGCACAATTTTTTCCTAAAATTACAGTTTCGTGGAATTCTCTATTTGGGTCCAGAACGAAATATAGTTGTATTTCATGTTGTGTATTATAATATATATTTTTGTGTATTTGATAAATTTTTCTAGATTGGTTCGTCAAGGGTAGAGTAATGGGTTTTTTTCAATATATTTGCAACATTAAAGTAAAATGATTCTTTGCTGTTCCTGTAAAGTTCTTTTGAGCTGTTTAATTAATTAGAAACGTGCTGGGGTCTTGAAAAGGACGACGATTGAGCAACGTCTAGTGGGGCCCAGATCCAGCGAGGGATGGATCAAGATTGGGATGGGGGTATTACTGATCAAACATGAAACATTTCAGTTGCTAATTAATCTTTTTTTCTCCCAAAATTGTTGGCGTTAAAAAATTTTTCGGACATACCATTTTTCAGTAACTTTCGAATTAAGATCCCTAATGATTTTACTAAGCGGAATAATAAAACTTCAATACAAAAAGCCCACTTGAGATTCTTTACACTTTTGTACCTGGGAGTGAAAAGTAAAGCCAGAAACATTGCCGGTAGAGGAGAATTTGGAAAATGTTCATTGATTGTTCCCAACTTACAAATTCCTAGACTCAACCATGGGCGTGCTGGCTAGGGTCGCGCTGGCTAGGGACGATCCGACGAGAACTTGTTGTGGGCCCCTGCCACCATGGGCCCCTGAAATTAAAACATTGGAAAAGGTAAAAATATAGATTTTAATTTTGATCAAGATATTGAAATTTATATTTAAAAATCTAAATTTACGAAAATATTACCGAAATATTATAATTTAATTTAATTTATTTACTTTGCCAGATTCAAACAATTAACGTTAACACAAAAACTGGCAGGGCAATCGCAACACCTTGCGCCAATTACTGCGATCCCTAAATGTTAGACAAATACACTATATACGTACAGTAGAAAAAATCAATTACTAACGAACTATCAGATTCAACTTTTCGCATTGCGACCCGCAGGACCACTTCTAAGGCCCCCTTTACACGAGCCCGGGTTGATTTTCAACCCGGGTCAGCACGCCACAGGTGGTTATTTTTTTATTCTGTTTACATGAACCCGGGTTGACGACAATTTTGCCAACCCGGGTCAGCAATTCTCAACCCGGGCTGACTCGAGTAATATTCCGAGCAACAGACTGGAGCAGAGTGTATTTTTGGCGCTTATATCCCTTAAAATCCCTTATAGACCTCATACGATATTATTACGATTATTATTACTACTTTTAGTTTTGGCGCTTATTATATCTTTCAGTATACAATTATATCCCTTTTTATCAAGGATTTAACCGTATAGCAACTTAATTCTGCCTTAAAGACGTTTTCTTCCCTTTTTTCCTCGTTATTTTGTACTGGAAGATCTACTGGGCAAAAATATTCGGCATCGAACGCCAACGCCAGACCTTCGCGCAACTTTGAATACATTGCGACAACATCGGAGTTGAAATCTACATTTTTATAATTCATCTCCGTCTTATAACGGCTTCAGAGAAAGGAATAGGTGATCAATAATTTCAGACCACCACTGAAACGCGGGTTGAGCATTTTTCCTTTTGGTTTTGGACAGTTTTTACTTGCCATACTGTATGATTTTATATGTCTGTACCAAACAGAGACGGAGAAAATACGCACGCAAAATGTTGAAATGCGATATGACGCTAGGTGCAAAGTTCACAATCAGGAATTTACCGCACTTTACATGATCCCGGGTCAAGCCAACCCGGCTTTACATGAAGAAATGAGTAAACTTTTCACGCGTTCACACCTCGCCAACCCGGGTCGACCCGGGTTTCGAGAAGGGTGCCCCGGGTTGGCGAGGTGTGAACGGTTGACCCGGCTATCGTGTAAACGCTAATAGAGATTTATTCGTAGACGGGTTGACCCGGGCTGGCAAGCCAACCCGGGTTGATAGTCAACCCGGGCCGCTCGTGTAAAGGGGGCCTAATTTCGGAGGCTGACTGAATCAGAAGACGTTTAATCCTCACAATCCTAAACCTTCAGCAAAACCCTGGATAGTCCCCATAGATACCAATGCGAAAATTTAAGCTACTTCTGAAAACTATTAAAATCTAAAAACAACACGTTATCGGCATTTTACAAATTACAGTACATTAAGCAAGCAACGTTTTTGTCAACACGGACGTCAGATTGCCGAGGGGGGACTGGATTAATTAAAAACTGTGTTTGTGTCAGGTTGTGGTAACATGGCCGTCGGAAGCGATAATTTCCACTTTGTATAAGCAAAACACATGCACAAAAGAACTAAAAAAGTGCGAAATCAATTCAGTGATTGAGTCCTCCCAATATTGATTTACTTCCGACGGCCTAGGGTAATGTTCAACACATATGACAAAACGTAAGACTTTTGAAGTATTTTGCTTCCTTACATGAGCGCTATGATGGAAAAGGCCGCCAGTGTTTCAGCCCCCCCCCCCAAAAAAAAAAAAAAAAATCCACAAATGTTTTTGCCGAAGCTACAATTGACCCTGGTTTACTTTAAAACGGCGATTCCCTTTTTGCATAAACTATTAATCAGATTATATTTGCTCTGGCTCCCATGTTTGGTTAAGTTCATTTATAACTAGAAAGTTGATTTTCCATGTAATTTACTTTAAATTTTTAAGAAATAAAGGGCAAATGTAATATTCGTTTCGGTCTAGAAGAACGTATTTTTACCAATTTTTCCATGCAATTGGTTCTCGAAATTTAGCAGTCATTCTAAAAATATGAATGATCTTTTGACATGTTTTGACAGATTGGAAACAGAGCATGTTCAACAGAAATCAAAAACAAAAACGGCAGAGCCTTATTTTCTCCGAGAGGGGAAATTAGGCTCTGGCCTCTAACTAACGTGGATGGGTGTTGTTTCAGATGGAGTTTTCAAGCGTAAACGTCTACACATACGCCCGTATTCTAAAAGCTCACTCACACTCACACTCAATGAGTGGAGGTTCAATCTGAGCTTCTCTTGAGTATCAATGCTGTTTTCGAATAGCTGGAGGGTGAGTAGTCACATAGTAAGGTACGACACTAACCCTCCAGCTATTCAATAACAGCGTGGGCGTACGGGCCTAATCTTGTTTGGGGGGGGGCACAGTATAGTTTGCCCGAACAGGCAAATTAAACATTAATATTTCTCCCCAAAATTGTTGGCGAGCGGGGGGGCATTATTTTCGCAATTATACATGTATAAAACTTCACGTAATTTTCGCAAATATACAAAAAATATTTCAGAACATATCATAATTTTTCCGAAATTTTTATGTTTTGCCCGAATGTCCCATTGATTTTTGCCCGACCGTAAAAATTTGCATCCCCCCCCGTGCCCAACGGCCCATACGCCTATGAATAACAGCATTGACACTCAAGAAAAGCTCAGATTGAACCTCCACTCATTGAGTGTGAGTGAGCTTTTAGAATACGGGCGTTAAACCAGGAACTGTTGCGAAAAATGCAACTACTGACCCTCTAGTTACAGTTTGCGGGTCGTTGAAGTTTGATCTCAGTGTTCAGAGTATTATAATTTATATACAGTACTTTCGAAAATTCTATCTGCAAAAGTCCATCCACTACAGTATATGCTGGTCTATACCAATTATTAGTATGCATATAACAGGGTCTATTAGAAAATCCAGCATTCTCATTGGCTATACTCAACCAGGGACATTATACGTAAAGCCCTGATTCCACGAGCGCTTTTTGTCAGCGAAATGCGAAATATTTCGCCTGTTTCTTTTGAATTGCGACCACTCGAATAAATTATTTCTACTTGATTGCTCACAATTCAAAAGAAACAGGCGAAATATTTCGCATTTCGCTGACAAAAAGCGCTCGTGGAATCAGGCCTTTATGGACCTGCACAGTTGAGAATAAGATGGCGAAAAACGTTTGCTTTAGAAAGGTGGGGG
>CACRXK020005864.1:0-26745 GCA_902702795.2 Paramuricea clavata
TTTTCAACATTTTGTCATATCTCACGAACTATTGGACCATCGAGCTGAAACTCAGCGCGTTGTGCTCAGCAGGTTGCGGGCGACCGATTAGCACTGTTCTTCTCCAATTTGCAAAAAGAAGTTTTTTCAACATTTTGTCATATCTCACGAACTACTGGACCAATCGAGATGAAACTCAGCGCGTTGTGCTCAACAGGTTGCGGGCGACCGATTAGCACTGTTCGTCACCAATTTGCAAAAAGAAGTTTTTTCAACATTTTGTCATATCTCACGAACTATTGGACCAATCGAGCTGAAAGTCAGCGCGTTGTGCTCAGCAGGTTGCGGGCAACCGATTAGCACTGTTCTTCTCCAATTTGCAAAAAGAAGTTTTTTCAACATTTTGTCATATCTCACGAACTATTGGACCAATCGAGCTGAAACTCAGCGCATTGTGCTCAGCAGGTTGCGGGCGACCGACTATAGCACTGTTATTCTCCAATTTGCAAAAAGAAGTTTTTTCAACATTTTGTCATATCTTACGAACTATTGGACCAATCGAGCTGAAACTCAGCGCATTGTGCTCAGCAGGTTGCGGGCGACCGACTATAGCACTGTTATTCTCCAATTTGCAAAAAGAAGTTTTTTCAACATTTTGTCATATCTCACGAACTATTGGACCAATCGAGCTGAAACTTAGCGCGTTGTGCTCAGCAGGTTGCGGGCGACCGATTAGCACTGTTCTTCTCCAATTTGCAAAAAGAAGTTTTTTCAACATTTTGTCATATCTCACGAACTATTGGACCAATCGAGCTGAAACTCAGCGCGTTGTGCTCAGCAGGTTGCGGGCGACCGATTAGCACTGTTATTCTCCAATTTGCAAAAAGAAGTTTTTTCAACATTTTGTCATATCTCACGAACTATTGGACCAATCGAGCTGAAACTCAGCGCGCGTTGTGCTCAGCAGGTTGCGGGCGACCGATTAGCACTGTTCTTCTCCAATTTTCAAAAAGAAGTTTTTTCAACATTTTGTCATATCTCACGAACTATTGGACCAATCGAGCTGAAACTCAGCGCGTTGTGCTCAGCAGGTTGCGGGCGACCGATTAACACTGTTATTCTCCAATTTGCAAAAAGAAGTTTTTTCAACATTTTGTCATATCTCACGAACTATTGGACCAATCGAGCTGAAAATCAGCGCGTTGTCCTCAGCAGGTTGCGAGATACCGATTAGCACTGTTATTCTCCATTTTGCAAAAAGAAGTTTTTTCAACATTTTGTCATATCTCACGAACTATTGGACCAATCGAGCTGAAACTCAGCGCGTTGTGCTCAACAGGTTGCGGGCGACCGATTAGCACTGTTCTTCTCCAATTTGCAAAAAGAAGTTTTTTCAACATTTTGTCATATCTCACGAACTATTGGACCAATCGAGCTGAAACTCAGCGCGTTGTGCTCAGCAGGTTGCGGGCGATCGATTAGCACTGTTATTCTCCAATTTGCAAAAAGAAGTTTTTTCAACATTTTGTCATATCTCACGAACTATTGGACCAATCGAGCTGAAACTCAGCGTTGTGCTCAGCAGGTTGCGGGCGACAGATTAGCACTGTTATTCTCCAATTTGCAAAAAGAAGTTTTTTCAACATTTTGTCATATCTCACGAACTATTGGACCAATCGAGCTGAAACTAAGCGCGTTGTGCTCAGCAGGTTGCGGGCGACCGATTAGCACTGTTCTTCTCCAATTTGCAAAAAGAAGTTTTTTCAACATTTTGTCATATCTCTCGCACTATTGGACCAATCGAGCTGAAATTCAGGGCGTTGTGCTCAGCAGGTTGCGGGCGACCGATTAGCACTGTTCGTCTCCAATTTGCAAAACGATTTTTTTTCAACATTTTGTCATATCTCACGAACTACTGGACCAATCGAGCTGAAACTTAGCGCGTTGTGCTCAGCAGGTTGCGGGCGACCGATTAGCACTGTTCGTCTCCAATTTTCAAAAAGAAGTTTTTTCAACATTTTGTCATATCTCACGAACTATTGGACCAATCGAGCTGAAACTCAGCGCGTTGTGCTCAGCAGGTTGCGGGCGACCGATTAGCACTGTTATTCTCCAATTTGCAAAAAGAATTTTTTTCAACATTTTGTCATATCTCACGAACTATTGGACCAATCGAGCTGAAACTCAGCGCGTTGTGCTCAGCAGGTTGCGTTTGACCGAATAGCACTATTTGCTGCAATGTGCAAAAATAAGTTTTTTCCAACATTTTGTCATATCTCACGAACTATTGAACCAATCGAGCTGAAACTCAGCGAGTTGTGCTCAGCAGGTTGCGTTTGACCGAATAGCACTATTTGCTGCAATGTGCAAAAATAAGTTTTTTCCAACATTTTGTCATATCTCACGAACTATTGAACCAATCAGGCTGAAACTCAGCGCGTTGTGCTCAGCAGGTTGCGTTTGACCGAATAGCACTATTTGCTGCAATGTGCAAAAATAAGTTTTTTCCAACATTTGTCATATCTCACGAACTATTGAACCAATCGAGCTGAAACTCAGCGCGTTGTGCTCAGCAGGTTGCGGGCGACCGATTAGCACTGTTATTTTCCAATTTGCAAAAAGAAGTTTTTCAACATTTTGTCATATCTCACGAACTATTGGACCAATCGGGCTGAAACTCAGCGCGTTGTCCTCAGCAGGTTGCGGGCGACCGATTAGCACTGTTATTCTCCAATTTGCAAAAAGAAGTTTTTTCAACATTTTGTCATATCTCACGAACTATTGGACCAATCGAGCTGAAACTCAGCGCGTTGTGCTGAGCAGGTTGCGGGCGACCGATTAGCACTGTTATTTTCCAATTTGCAAAAAGACGTTTTTTCAACATGTTGTCATATCTCACGAACTATTGGACCAATCGAGCTGAAACTCAGCGCGTTGTGCTCAGCAGGTTGAGGGCGACAGATTAGCACTGTTTTTCTCCAATTTGCAAAAAGAAGTTTTTTCAACATTTTGTCATATCTCACGACCTATTGGACCAATCGAGCTGAAACTCAGAGCGTTGTGCTCAGCAGGTTGCGGGCGAGCGATTAGCACTGTTCTTCTCCAATTTGCGAAAAGAAGTTTTTTCAACATTTTGTCATATCTCACGAACTATTGGACTAATCGAGCTGAAACTCAGCGCGTTGTGCTCAGCAGGTTGCGGGCGACCGATTAGCACTGTTATTCTCCAATTTGCAAAAAGAAGTTTTTTCAACATTTTGTCATATCTCACGAACTACTGGACCAATCGAGCTGAAACTCAGCGCGTTGTGCTCAGCAGGTTGCGGGCGACCGATTAGCACTGTTCGTCTCCAATTTGCAAAAAGAAGTTTTTTCAACATTTTGTCATATCTCACGAACTATTGGACCAATCGAGCTGAAACTCAGCGCGTTGTGCTCAGCAGGTTGCGGACGACCGATTAGCACTGTTCTTCTCCAATTTGCAAAAAGAAGTTTTTTCAACATTTTGTCATATCTCACGAAATATTGGACCAATCGAGCTGAAACTCAGCTCCTTGTGCCCAGCAGTTTGCGGGCGACCGATTAGCACTGTTCTTCTCCAATTTGCAAAAAGAAGTTTTTTCAACATTTTGTCATATCTCACGAACTATTGGACCAATCGAGATGAAACTCAGCGCGTTGTGCTCAACAGGTTGCGGGCCACCGATTAGCACTGTTCGTCTCCAATTTGCAAAAAGAAATTTTTTCAACATTTTGTCATATCTCACGAACTATTGGACCAATCGAGCTGAAACTCAGCGCGTTGTGCTCAGCAGGTTGCGGGCGACCGATTAGCACTGTTTATTTTCCAATTTGCAAAAAGAAGCTTTTTCAACATTTTGTCATATCTCACGAACTATTGGACCAATCGAGCTGAAACTCAGCGCGTTGTGCTCAGCAGGTCGCGGGCGACCGATTAGCACTGCTATTCTCCAATTTGCAAAAAGAAGTTTTTTCAACATTTTGTCATATCTCACGAACTATTGGACCAATCGAGCTGAAACTCAGCGCGTTGTACTCAGCAGGATGCGGGCGACCGATTAACACTGTTATTCTCCAATTTGAAAAAAGAAGTATTTTCAACATTTTGTCATATCTCACGAACTATTGGACCAATCGAGCTGAAACTCAGCGCGTTGTCCTCAGCAGGTTGCGGGCGACCGATTAGCACTGTTTTTCTCCAATTTGCAAAAAGAAGTTTTTTCAACATTTTGTCATATCTCACGAACTATTGGACCAATCGAGCTGAAACTCAGCGCGTTGTGCTCAGCAGGTTGCGGGCGACCGATTAGCACTGTTATTCTCCAATTTGCAAAAAGAAGTTTTTTCAACATTTTGTCATATCTCACGAACTATTGGACCAATCGAGCTGAAACTCAGCGCGTTGTGCTCAGCAGGTTGAGGGCGACAGATTAGCACTGTTTTTCTCCAATTTGCAAAAAGAAGTTTTTTCAACATTTTGTCATATCTCACGACCTATTGGACCAATCGAGCTAAAACTCAGAGCGTTGTGCTCAGCAGGTTGCGGGCGACCGATTAGCACTGTTCGTCTCCAATTTGCAAAAAGAAGTTTTTCAACATTTTGTCATATCTCACGAACTATTGGACCAATCGAGCTGAAACTCAGCGCGTTGTGCTCAGCAGGTTGCGGGCGACCGATTAGCACTGTTTTTCTCCAATTTGCAAAAAGAAGTTTTTTCAACATTTTGTCATATCTCACGAACTATTGGACCAATCGAGCTGAAACTCAGAGCGTTGTGCTCAGCAGGTTGCGGGCGACCGATTAGCACTGTTATTCTGCAATTTGCAAAAAAAAGTTTTTTCAACATTTTGTCATATCTCACGAACTATTGGACCAATCGAGCTGAAACTCAGCGCGTTGTGCTCAGCAGGTTGAGGGCGACCGATTAGCACTGTTTTTCTCCAATTTGCAAAAAGAAGTTTTTTCAACATTTTGTCATATCTCACGAACTATTGGACCAATCGAGCTGAAACACAGAGCGTCGTGCTCAGCAGGTTGCGGGCGACCGATTAGCACTGTTCGTCTCCAATTTACAAAAAGAAGTTTTTTCAACATTTTGTCATATCTCACGAACTATTGGACCAATCGAGCTGAAACTCAGCGCGTTGTGCTCAGCAGGTTGCGGGCGACCGATTAGCACTGTTCGTCTCCAATTTGCAAAACGAAGTTTTTTCAACATTTTGTCATATCTCACGAACTACTGGACCAATCGAGCTGAAACTCAGCGCGTTGGGCTCAGCAGGTTGCGGGCGACCGATTAGCACTGTTATTCTCCAATTTGCAAAAAGAAGGTTTTTCAACATTTTGTCATATCTCACGAACTATTGGACCAATCGAGCGAAACTCAGCGCGTTGTGCTCAGCAGGTTGCGGGCGACCGATTAGCACTGTTATTCTCAAATTTTCAAAAACAAGTTTTTTCAACATTTTGTCATATCTCACGAACTATTGGACCAATCGAGCTGAAACTCAGCGCGTTGTGCTCAGCAGGTTGCGGGCGACCGATTATCACTGTTATTCTCCATTTTGCAAAAAGAAGTTTTTTCAACATTTTGTCATATCTCACGAACTATTGGACCATTCGAGCTGAAACTCACCGCGTTGTGCTCAGCAGGTTGCGGGCGACCGATTAGCACTGTTATTCTCCAATTTGCAAAAAGAAGTTTTTTCAACATTTTTTCATATCTCACGAACTATTGGACCAATCGAGCTGAAACTCAGCGCGTTGTGCTCAGCAGGTTGCGGGCGACCGATTAGCACTGTTCGTCTCCAATTTGCAAAACGAAGGTTTTTCAACATTTTGTCATATCTCACGAACTATTGGACCAATCGAGCTGAAACTCAGCGCGTTGTGCTCAGCAGGTAGCGGGCTACCGATTAGCACTGTTATTCTCCAATTTGCAAAAAGAAGTTTTTTCAACATTTTGTCATATCTCACGAACTATTGGACCAATCGAGCTGAAACTAAGCGCGTTGTGTTCAGCAGGTTGCCGGCGACCGATTAGCACTGTTCTTCTCCAATTTGCAAAAAGAAGTTTTTTCAACATTTTGTCATATCTCACGAACTATTGGACCAATCGAGCTGAAACTCAGCGCGTTGTGCTCAGCATGTTGCGTTTAACCGAATAGCACTATTTGCAACAATGTGCAAAAATAAGTTTTTTCCAACATTTTTCATATCTCACGAACTATTGGACCAATCGAGCTGAAACTCAGCGCGTTGTGCTCAGCAGGTTGCGGGCGACCGATTAGCACTGTTCGTCTCCAATTTGCAAAAAGAAGTTTTTTCAACATTTTTTCATATCTCACGAACTATTGGACCAATCGAGCTGAAACTCAGCACGTTGTGCTCAGCAGGTTGCGGGCGACCGATTAGCACTGTTATTCTCCAATTTGCAAAAAGAAGTTTTTTCAACATTTTGTCATATCTCACGAACTATTGGACCAATCGAGCTGAAACTCAGCGCGTTGTGCTCAGCAGGTTGCGGGCGACCGATTGGCACTGTTATTCTCCAATTTGCAAAAAGAAGTTTTTTCAACATTTTGTCATATCTCACGAACTATTGGACCAATCGAGCTGAAACTCAGCGCGTTGTGCCCAGCAGGTTGCGGGCGACCGATTAGCACTGTTTATTTTCCAATTTGCAAAAAGAAGTTTTTTCAACATTTTGTCATATCTCACGAACTATTGGACCAATCGAGCTGAAAATCAGCGCGTTGTGCTCAGCAGGTTGCGGGCTACCGATTAGCACTGTTATTCTCCAATTTGCAAAAAGAAGTTTTTTCAACATTTTGTCATATCTCACGAACTATTGGACCAATCGAGCTAAAACTCAGCGCGTTGTGCTCAGCAGGTAGCGGGCTACCGATTAGCACTGTTATTCCCCAATTTGCAAAAAGAAGTTTTTTCAACATTTTGTCATATCTCACGAACTATTGGACCAATCGAGCTGAAACTCAGCGCGTTGTTGCGGGTTGCGGGCGACCGATTAGCACTGTTTATTTTCCAATTTGCAAAAAGAAGTTTTTTCAACATTTTGTCATATCTCACGAACTATTGGACCAATCGAGCTGAAACTCAGCGCGTTGTGCTCAGCAGGTTGCGGGCTACCGATTAACACTGTTTATTTTGCAATTTGCAAAAAGAAGTTTTTTCAACATTTTGTCATATCTCACGAACTATTGGACCAATCGAGCTGAAACTCAGCGCGTTGTGCTCAGCAGGTTGTGGGCTACCGATTAGCACTGTTATTCTCCAATTTGCAAAAAGAAGTTTTTTCAACATTTTGTCATATCTCACGAACTATTGGACCAATCGAGCTGAAACTCAGCGCGTTGTGCTCAGCAGTTTGCGTGCGACCGATTAGCACTGTTCTTCTCATATTTGCAAAAAGAAGTTTTTTCAACATTTTGTCATATCTCACGAACTATTGGACCAATCGAGCTGAAACTCAGCGCGTTGTGCTCAGCATGTTGCGTTTGACCGAATAGCACTATTTGCAGCAATGTGCAAAAATAAGTTTTTTCCAACATTTGTCATATCTCACGAACTATTGGACCAATGGAGCTGAAACTCAGGAGCTTAGTGCTCAGCATGTTGCGTTTGACCGAATAGCACTATTTGCAGCAATGTGCAAAAATAAGTTTTTTCTAACATTTTGTCATATCTCACGAACTATTGAACCAATCGAGCTGAAACTCAGCGCGTTGTGCTCAGCAGGTTGCGTTTGACCGAATAGCACTATTTGCTGCAATGTGCAAAAATAAGTTTTTTCGAAGATTTTGTCATAACTCACGAACTATTGAACCAATCGAGCTGAAACTCAGCGCGTTGTGCTCAGCAGGTTGCGGGCTACCGATTAGCACTGTTCTTCTCCAATTTGCAAAAAGAAGTTTTTTCAACATTTTGTCATATCTCACGAACTATTGGACCAATCGAGCTGAAACTCAGCGCGTTGTGCTCAGCAGTTTGCGTGCGACCGAGATTAGCACTGTTATTCCCCAATTTGCAAAAAGATGTTTTTTCAACATTTTGTCATATCTCACGAACTATTGGACCAATCGAGCTGAAACTCAGCGCGTTGTGCTCAGCAGGTTGCGGGCGACCGATTAGCACTGTTATTCTCCAATTTGCAAAAGAAGTTTTTTCAACATTTTGTCATATCTGACGAACTATTGGACCAATCGAGCTGAAACTCAGCGCGTTGTGCTCAGCAGGTTGCGGGCGACCGATTAGCACTGTTTATTTTCCAATTTGCAAAAAGAAGTTTTTTCAACATTTTGTCATATCTCACGAACTATTGGACCAATCGAGCTGAACTCAACGCGTTGTGCTCAGCAGGTTGCGAGCGACCGATTAGCACTGTTCTTCTCCAATTTGCAAAAAGAAGTTTTTTCAACATTTTGTCATATCTCACGAACTATTGGACCAATCGAGCTGAAACTCAGCGCGTTGTGCTCAGCAGGTTGCGGGCGACCGATTAGCACTGTTATTCTCCAATTTGCAAAAAGAAGTTTTTTCAACATTTTGTCATATCTCACGAACTATTGGACCAATCGAGCTGAAACTCAGCGCGTTGTGCTCAGCAGGTTGCGGGCGACCGATTAGCACTGTTATTTTCCAATTTGCAAAAAGAAGTTTTTTCAACATTTTGTCATATCTCACGAACTATTTGACCAATCGAGCTAAAACTCAGCGCGTTGTGCTCAACAGGTTGCGGGCGACCGATTAGCACTGTTATTCCCCAATTTGCAAAAAGAAGTTTTTTCAACATTTTGTCATATCTCACGAACTATTGGACCAATCGAGCTGAAACTCAGCCCGTTGTGCTCAGCAGGTTGCGGGCGACCGATTAGCACTGTTATTCTCCAATTTGCAAAAAGAAGTTTTTCAACATTTTGTCATATCTCACGAACTATTGGACCAATCGAGCTGAAACTCAGCGCGTTGTGCTCAGCAGGTTGCGTTTGACCGATAGCACTATTTGCAGCAATGTGCAAAAATAAGTTTTTTCCAACATTTTGCCATATCTCACGAACTATTGAACCAATCGAGCTGAAACTCAGCGCGTTGTGCTCAGCAGGTTGCGTTTGACCGATAGCACTATTTGCAGCAATGTGCAAAAATAAGATTTTTCCAACATTTTGTCATATCTCACGAACTATTGAACCAATCGAGCTGAAACTCAGCGCGTTGTGCTCAGCAGGTTGCGTTTGACCGAATAGCACTATTTGCTGCAATGTGCAAAAATAAGTTTTTTCCAACATTTGTCATATCTCACGAACTATTGAACCAATCGAGCTTCAACTCAGCGCGTTGTGCTCAGCAGGTTGCGTTTGACCGAATAGCACTATTTGCTGCAATGTGCAAAAATAAGTTTTTTCCAACATTTGTCATATCTCACGAACTATTGAACCAATCGAGCTGAAACTCAGCGCGTTGTGCTCAGCAGGTTGCGGGAGACCGATTAGCACTGTTATTCTCCAATTTGCAAAAAGAAGTTTTTTCAACATTTTGTCATATCTCACGAACTATTCGACCAATTGAGCTGCAACTCAGCGCGTTGTGCTCAGCAGGTTGCGGGCTACCGATTAGCACTGTTCTTCTCCAATTTGCAAAAAGAAGTTTTTTCAACATTTTGTCATATCTCACGAACTATTGGACCAATCGAGCTGAAACTCAGCGCGTTGTGCTCAGCAGGTTGCGGGCTACCGATTAGCACTGGTTATTCTCCAATTTGCAAAAAGAAGTTTTTTCAACATTTTGTCATATCTCACGAACTATTGGACCAATCGAGCTGAAACTAAGCGCGTTGTGCTCAGCAGGTTGCGGGCGACCGATTAGCACTGTTATTCTCCAATTTGCAAAAAGAAGTTTTTTCAACATTTTGTCATATCTCACGAACTATTGGACCAATCGAGCTGAAACTCAGCGCGTTGTGCTCAGCAGGTTGCGGGCGACCGATTAGCACTTTTATTCTCCAATTTGCAAAAAGAAGGTTTTTCAACATTTTGTCATATCTCACGAACTATTGGACCAATCGAGCTGAAACTCAGCGCTTTGTGCTCAGCAGGTTGCGTTTGACCGAATAGCACTATTTGCTGCAATGTGCAAAAATAAATTTTTTCCAACATTTTGTCATATCTGACGAACTATTGGACCAATCGAGCTGAAACTCAGCGCGTTCTGCTCAGCAGGTCGCGTTTGACCGAATAGCACTATTTGCTGCAATGTGCAAAAATAAATTTTTTCCAACATTTTGTCATATCTAACGAACTATTGGACCAATCGAGCTGAAACTCAGCGCGTTGTGCTCAGCAGTTTGCGGGCGACCGATTAGCACTGTTATTCTCCAATTTGCAAAAAGAAGTTTTTTCAACATTTTGTCATATCTCACGAACTATTTGACCAATCGAGCTGAAACTCAGCGCGTTGTGCTCAGCAGGTTGCGGGCTACCGATTAGCACTGTTATTCTCCAATTTGCAAAAAGAAGTTTTTTCAACATTTTGACATATCTCACGAACTATTGGACCAATCGAGCTGAAACTCAACGAGTTGTGCTCAGCAGGTTGCGGGCGACCGATTAGCACTGTTACTCCAATTTGCAAAAAGAAGTTTTTTCAACATTTTGTCATATCTCACGAACTATTGGACCTATCGAGCTGACACTCAGCTTGTTGTGCTCAGCAGGTTGCGGGCGACCGATTAGCACTGTTTATTTTCCAATTTGCAAAAAGAAGTTTTTTCAACATTTTGTCATATCTCACGAACTATTGGACCAATCGAGCTGAAACTCAGCGCGTTGTGCTCAGCAGGTTGCGGGCGACCGATTAGCACTGTTATTCTCCAATTTGCAAAAAGAAGTTTTTTCAACATTTTGTCATATCTCACGAACTATTGGACCAATCGAGCTGAAACTCAGCGCGTTGTGCTCAGCAGGTTGCGGGCGACCGATTAGCACTGTTTATTTTCCAATTTGCAAAAAGAAGTTTTTTCAACATTTTGTCATATCTCACGAACTATTGGACCAATCGAGCTGAAACTCGACGCGTTGTGCTCAGCAGGTTGCGAGCGACCGATTAGCACTGCTATTCTCCAATTTGCAAAAAGAAGTTTTTTCAACATTTTGTTATATCTCACGAACTATTGGACCAATCGAGCTGACACTCAGTGCGTTGTGCTCAGCAGGTTGCGGGCTACCGATTAGCACTGCTATTCTCCAATTTGCAAAAAGAAGTTTTTTCAACATTTTGTCATATCTCACGAACTATTGGACCAATCGAGCTGAAACTCAGCGCGTTGTGCTCAGCAGGTTGCGGGCTACCGATTAGCACTGTTATTCTCCAATTTGCAAAAAGAAGTTTTTTCAACATTTTGTCATATCTCACGAACTATTGGACCAATCGAGCTAAAACTCAGCGCGTTGTGCTCAGCAGGTTGCGTGCGACCGATTAGCACTGTTTATTTTCCAATTTGCAAAAAGAAGTTTTTTCAACATTTTGTCATATCTCACGAACTATTGGACCAATCGAGCTGAAACTCAGCGCGTTGTGCTCAGCAGGTTGCGGGCGACCGATTAGCACTGTTATTCTCCAATTTGCAAAAAGAAGTTTTTTCAACATTTTGTCATATCTCACGAACTATTGGACCAATCGAGCTGAAACTCAGCGCGTTGTGCTCAGCAGGTTGCGGGCGACCGATTAGCACTGTTTATTCTCCAATTTGCAAAAAGAAGTTTTTTCAACATTTTGTCATATCTCACGAACTATTGGACCAATCGAGCTGAAACTCAGCGCGTTGTGCTCAGCAGGTTGCGGGCTACCGATTAGCACTGTTCTTCTCCAATTTGCAAAAAGAAGTTTTTTCAACATTTTGTCATATCTCACGAACTATTGGACCAATCGAGCTGAAACTCGACGCGTTGTGCTCAGCAGGTTGCGGGCGACCGATTAGCACTGCTATTCTCCAATTTGCAAAAAGAAGTTTTTTCAACATTTTGTTATATCTCACGAACTATTGGACCAATCGAGCTGAAACTCAGCGCGTTGTGCTCAGCAGGTTGCGGGCTACCGATTTGCGCTGTTATTCTCCAATTTGCAAAAAGAAGTTTTTTCAACATTTTGTCATATCTCACGAACTATTTGACCAATCGAGCTGAAACTCAGCGCGTTGTGCTCAGCAGGTTGCGGGCGACCGATTAGCACTGTTCTTCTCCAATTTGCAAAAAGAAGTTTTTTCAAGATTTTGTCATATCTCACGAACTATTGGACCAATCGAGCTGAAACTCAGCGCGTTGTGCTCAGCAGGTTGCGGGCTACCGATTAGCACTGTTATTCTCCAATTTGCAAAAAGAAGTTTTTTCAACATTTTGTCATATCTCACGAACTATTGGACCAATCGAGCTGAAACTCAGCGCGTTGTGCTCAGCAGTTTGCGTGCGACCGAGATTAGCACTGTTATTCCCCAATTTTCAAAAAGAAGTTTTTTCAACATTTTGTCATATCTCACGAACTATTGGACCAATCGTGCTGAAACTCAGCGCGTTGTGCTCAGCAGGTTGCGGGCGACCGATTAGCACTGTTATTCTCCAATTTGCAAAAAGAAGTTTTTTCAACATTTTGTCCTATCTCACGAACTATTTGACCAATCGAGCTGAAACTCAGCGCGTTGTGCTCAGCAGATTGCGTGCGACCGATTAGGACTGTTATTCCCCAATTTGCAAAAAGAAGTTTTTTCAACATTTTGTTATATCTCACGAACTATTGGACCAATCGAGCTCAAACTCAGCGCGTTGTGCTCAGCAGTTTGCGTGCGACCGATTAGCACTGTTATTCCCCAATTTGCAAAAAGAAGTTTTTTCAACATTTTGTCATATCTCACGAACTATTGGACGAATCGTGCTGAAACTCAGCGCGTTGTGCTCAGCAGGTTGCGGGCTACCGATTAGCACTGTTATTCTCCAATTTGCAAAAAGAAGTTTTTTCAACATTTTGTCATATCTCACGAACTATTGGACCAATCGAGCTGAAACTTAGCGCGTTGTGCTCAGCAGGTCGCGTTTGACCGAATAGCACTATTTGCTGCAATGTGCAAAAATAAATTTTTTCCAACATTTTGTCATATCTCACGAACTATTGGACCAATCGAGCCGAAACTCAGCGCGTTGTGCTCAGCAGGTTGCGGGCGACCGATTAGCACTGTTATTCTCCAATTTGCAAAAAGAAGTTTTTTCAACATTTTGTCATATCTCACGAACTATTGGACCAATCAAGCTGAAACTCAGCGCGTTGTGCTCAGCAGCTTGCGGGCGACCGATTAGCACTGTTATTCCCCAATTTGCAAAAAGAAGTTTTTTCAACATTTTGTCTTATCTCACGAACTATTTGACCAATCGAGCTGAAACTCAGCGCGTTGTGCTCAGCAGGTTGCGGGCAACCGATTAGCACTGTCATTTTCCAATTTGCAAAAAGAAGTTTTTCCAACATTTTGTCATATCTCACGAACTATTGGACCAATCGAGCTGAAACTCAGCGCGTTGTGCTCAGCAGTTTGCGTGCGACCGATTAGCACTGTTATTCCCCAATTTGCAAAAAGAAGTTTTTTCAACATTTTGTCATATCTCACGAACTATTGGACCAATCGTGCTGAAACTCAGCGCGTTGTGCTCAGCAGGTTGCGGGCGACCGATTAGCACTGTTATTTTCCAATTTGCAAAAAGAAGTTTTTTCAACATTTTGTCATATCTCACGAACTATTTGACCAATCGAGCTCAAACTCAGCGGGTTGTGCTCAGCAGGTTGCGGGCGACCGATTAGCACTGTTTATTTTCCAATTTGCAAAAAGAAGTTTTTTCAACATTTTGTCATATCTCACGAACTATTTGACCAATCGAGCTGAAACTCAGCGCGTTGTGCTCAGCAGGTTGCGGGCGACCGATTAGCACTGTTATTCCCCAATTTGCAAAAAGAAGTTTTTTCAACATTTTGTTATATCTCACGAACTATTTGACCAATCGAGCTGAAACTCAGCGCGTTGTGCTCAGCAGTTTGCGTGCGACCGATTAGCACTGTTATTCCCCAATTTGCAAAAAGAAGTTTTTTCAACATTTTGTCATATCTCACGAACTATTTGACGAATCGTGCTGAAACTCAGCGCGTTGTGCTCAGCAGGTTGCGGGCTACCGATTAGCACTGTTATTCTCCAATTTGCAAAAAGAAGTTTTTTCAACATTTTGTCATATCTCACGAACTATTGGACCAATCGAGCTGAAACTTAGCGCGTTGTGCTCAGCAGTTTGCGTGCGACCGATTAGCACTGTTATTCCCCAATTTGCAAAAAGAAGTTTTTTCAACATTTTGTCATATCTCACGAACTATTGGACCAATCGAGCTGAAACTCAGCGCGTTGTGCTCAGCAGATTGCGTGCGACCGATTAGGACTGTTAATCCCCAATTTGCAAAAAGAAGTTTTTTCAACATTTTGTTATATCTCACGAACTATTGGACCAATCGAGCTGAAACTCAGCGCGTTGTGCTCAGCAGGTTGCGGGCTACCGATTAGCACTGTTCTTCTCCAATTTGCAAAAAGAAGTTTTTTCAACATTTTGTCATATCTCACGAACTATTGGACGAATCGTGCTGAAACTCAGCGTGTTGTGCTCAGCAGGTTGCGGGCGACCGATTAGCACTGTTATTTTCCAATTTGCAAAAAGAAGTTTTTTCAACATTTTGTCATATCTCACGAACTATTGGACCAATGGAGCTGAAACTCAGCGCGTTGTGCTCAGCAGGTTGTGGGCTACCGATTAGCACTGTTATTCTCCAATTTGCAAAAGAAGTTTTTTCAACATTTTGTCATATCTCACGAACTATTGGACCAATCGAGCTGAAACTCAGCGGGTTGTGCTCAGCAGGTTGCGGGCGACCGATTAGCACTGCTATTCTCCAATTTGCAAAAAGAAGTTTTTTCAACATTTTGTCATATCTCACGAACTATTGGAGCAATCGAGCTGAAAACTCTGCGCGTTGTACTCAGCAGGTGGCGGGCGACCGATTAACACTGTTATTCTAAAAATTTGCAAAAAGAAGTTTTTTCAACATTTTGTCATATCTCACGAACTATTGGACCAATCGAGCTGAAACTCAGCGCGTTGTGCTCAGCAGGTTGCGGGCGACCGATTAGCACTGTTATTCTCCAATTTGCAAAAAGAAGTTTTTTCAACATTTTGTCATATCTCACGAACTATTGGACCAATCGAGCTGAAACTCAGCGCGTTGTGCTCAGCAGGTTGCGGGCGACCGATTAGCACTGTTATTCTCCAATTTGCAAAAAGAAGTTTTTTCAACATTTTGTCATATCTCACGAACTATTGGACCAATCGAGCTGAAACTCTGCGCGTTGTACTCAGCAGTATGGTGGCCGAGCGTTGCCACTCGTTTTTTTTGTACATTTTACATTATTTTAAAGATTTTTTTACTTTTTATTTTTTTAATTAAAATGAAAAATAAAAATAAATTAAAATGAAATACAAAATAAATTAAAATGAAATACAAAATAAATTAAAATGAAATGCAAAATAATTTACAATTAAAATTAAAGTAAAAGTGAATTTCCCCATGGCCGAGGGCTGCCACTACCAAAATATTCTTTATAATTTTTTTTTAATTAAAGTGAAAAATAAAGATAAATTAAAATGAAAAATAAAAATAAATTAAAATGAAAAATAAAAGTAAATTAAAATGAAATACAAAATACTGATTTACAATTAAAATTACAAAGTAAAAGTGAATTTCACCATGGCCGAGGGCTGCCACTACCATAATGCACAGCGACCCGAGAGAAATTCCCATGAGCCGAGCAGTGGCCGAGCCAGTGGGCCGAGCGCTATCATAACATCCCATGAACCTTTGCCCGCGCGGAAGGCAACATGGCGGAGAAATGGCGAAAGTTCAAAGAAGATATGAAAAAAAAACGCTTGAGTGGGAAGAGCCAAAAAGGGAAAGATGTTTCCAAACGTGAAATAACAGTTCAAATGTTAAGCGCGGACGTGTCGGGCAAGGCCCAAAAGTATTCACGTATCGGCCCAAGGGAATTTGTCCAGTTATATGACGACGACGATGAAGATCTAGATCGATTTTATACAAAAGAAGAGATGACAATTGAACGAGTGAAGGATGCATGCCTGAAACATTTTGAACCGAAGGTTGGAAACAATGTTGTATGTGATATTCTTGCCGGTGAGCAAGGACCTTCCTGCGCATCCTTGAAGCAAATACCTAATATGAATCTTATATACGTCAGATTCATAAACAAAAGCTCGACAGCAGATGCGCCTGTATTCGTTGATGATACTGACCCAGTTCATCCGCAAAGCACAACTGTAAAGCGAAAGGGCCCTAACTCTGTTCCAAGTCCAAAAAAAGCTAAAATCTCAACACCAATGCCCAAGAGTCTCTCGGTAACCCATATGTTGAAACTAGGTAAACTTATAAACAAGTCTACCACTACCATCCACTTGTATGGATTTAATTTGGCAGATATGAGCTGGTCGTCTTCACCAAGGGCAGTTGAATTTAGTGTTTCAGAAGATGTGCTCGGAGAAGGTGCATTCCGAAAAGCTTATAAAGCAGAATCAAAAGATGAGAGCTTTGCTGGTTCATGGGTAGTCAAAGAATATAATGAAAATGCATTGGATGTCATTGCTGAGACCAATCAAACTCTCGAAACCCATACAAAGAAGGTTGTACAAATGCACAGCTTAGCCCAGAACTTTGCAAGCCAACTGAAGACAAGTGTTGAGCAAAATGGCATGCAAGAATCTTTTGGTGATTGTTTTCATTATGGGAGTGTCTACTTAGGAAAAAAAGGTGACGAATTTGTCACAGTTGAAGAGTTTGTAGATGGAGAGTTTAGTAAGTATATAAACAATGATGGCACATTGTGCAAGAATGTCAACGAAGTTATATTACAGAAAGCAGAGTGTCTTTCTCATTTTTCTTTTGAAAAATCCAACAATCAGGTAATGGTGTTAGATATCCAAGGATGTGGCTACTCCCTTGTAGACCCAGAAGTTGCATCATCTTCCCTCTTTGATGAAAATAAAGAATTACTTTTTACCACAGGGAATTTGTCATTTGAAGCAATTGCAAAATTTAAACTCATTCATAGATGTAATGAGTACTGTGAGCTTCTGAAGCTTAAAGTACTTGTATAGAAAGAATACACAAACTGCTGTTAGGGGAAAGTAATGATGTATCTTTAAAACATTGTTCTTATTTCAGTTTGGTGTATAACAAAGACACCTAAAACTTGATATTATCGACATTATCTGTTAGTTACTCTTAGAAGATTCATTAATGTCTTTTAAGAACATATCAGACTTTAAATCGCATCCGTAGTAATGTGGTAGCAAAGAGTAACTGGGCAAGCATCTGTTTAACACCAGGTTATAATAAAAAACTTTTATGAACACATTGGGCAATTTAATTCAAGTCTTAAATTAACAGTTGGAAGACATAGTAGGTCCAATGTCTTTTACCACTTTTGGTGACTAGTGTTTGCAATAAAGATTGATCACCATTTATGTTTTTGCTTGCTACACTGGTTTAAATAAATGATTACAAAGCCTATTTGAATTGTAATCAAACCCCAATGTTTCGACACTCCAGTCTAGTGTCTTCATCAGGGGTGATCTAAAATTGCAATGTAGCATCTTACATACCCAAAGGATGACATCACCTGCCAATAAGATGCATGTATTCCTCTGGTAAATAGGCACTGTCATCCCTATTCAAAGGATGATTACTCATTTATATGCCACACTAGTCAAAGACTATGCCTAGAAGCATGGCATATAAATATGAGTAATCATGCTTTGAATAGGGATGACGGTGCCTATTTACCAGAGGGATACATGCATCTCGTTGGCAGGTGACGTCATCCTTTGGGTATTTAAGAAGCCAACGATTGTAACTTCAGATTACCCCTGAAGACACTAGACTGGAGTGTCGAAATGTTGGGTCTTGATTACAATTCGACTGGGCTTTGTAATCATTTATCTAAGCGAGAACATGGTTGATATACCTGGTTGCAGTGAACGAACAAACTTTGATCACCATTTGTTTTTCTTTCCATCTATCAAGGATTGTTTTTGTTTAAACTTTACATGAGAACAACAAACATCAAATCAATTTTCAGAAGTTATTGAACTACTTTAAATTAAGAACTTAACCAGACTGGTTGCTACCATGTTTCTAAGGGTTTGGTTTAAATCTGTATTTACAAAATTAATTTAAATTTAGTTTACATCTATATGTAGCATCTACAATGTTGTGTTAAAGTTTTCTTTGAGATATATGAATGCAGATGCACAATCTTTAGGTTCTATCTTTTCTGTTTTTGGTAGAAGCGATTCACATCTTCTAAATGAGGCATCAAGGAAGTCATCTTCCATATCTTGATTGCACAGACATGCATCTATAGACATCTATTATAAAGAACATTAAAATTGACATGTTAAAATTAACTATTATAATGTTGTTTCAAGTATAAGTATGCATCTTGGCATTCATTTGGTTTGATTGTGTCATGATCAGGGATCAGTCTTTCACATTCTGCTCTAACATTTGGCTCCAAATAGTCATCTGGTACTTGCAAAATGCCAGATAGCGTAGCTGCCTCCTTCAGCTGTTCTTCAGTTACTTTTAGGCCTGTAAAATAAGGTACTATGTAAAGGTTACAGAATGGTCATATGTGCTCCATACAAGGACGGATTTTCTGGGGGATGCGCACCCCCCAAAAAATTTTCCACCCCCCCCCTGAGAAATTGTGCACCCCGTCCCTGCCAAAATTTAAAAGCATTAAATTAAACTACCGTTAAGTAAGATAGAAATATTAAAATCAACATGTTTCTATATATGCTTTTTTGCAGCATATTAACGTAAAAGTAAAACACACTTACAAAAAATAAGTTCACGTGCTCATCGGCACCACGCGTTCGCACATTGACAATGGATTCAGACAGGTTTGACAGGTGTACATAAACCTGTCAGATTTTCCAGAGAAAGAAAATCTATAACCTTCCATGTAATAATGTATATAACTAATTTAAAGGATATTCTGTTTCATAAAATGGATGTTGTCTAATCTATTATTGAAATTTGATTATGGACTACTGAGCGTATTTAGACCCACTGATCATTGCTTTGGCAATTGAGAATCAGGAAATGATTGGGAAGCATTCACGCTCTTGCAGTTTGGTTTTTAGTTCGTCGTTAGAGTTGGATTGAAAGCGTGTAGATCTAAATCGATGTGTCAGCAATTAGCGGATCCTATATTTTTATCACTAGGCACTAGCTAATACACTTCAGAAAAGGTTCATTGTTTGAGCTGCGTATTAGTAAAAAATTCACTTAAAAACATGCATTTTCTAATCATTAATAAAATTAATTTAAAAAGTGACGCCAGAATGCAGGAAATGCTGTTTCAGAGCCCCAAATTTAAAAATTTTCCGGGGGGGGGAAGCATAGTTGGGTGAACATAGTAACCTGTCATCAAAAACCCTGGATCCGCCCCTGCACAAGATCATTGCCACCCACCCCCACCCCCTGAAGTTTTTGCACCCCCCCCCTCCCCGAGAAAATTATGAAAATCCGCCCTTGGCTCCATATATGCTGCCCTCTCTCTCTCTTTATTGCTCAAATTGATTGCACTTCGTAATTATAAATAGCTTTTTTAGCTGCAAGCAAGTTGGATAACTCTATATTGATGTAGTGTCTAAGCTGCAATGTACGATTTTAGTGTGCACGACTCTATCCTTCACAAGGAAATTCATGTGGCATTAGACAGAGTAGAATAATAAGGTACATACAGCAGGGCACAACTTACCACATCCTTCGAGACCATACTTATGTGGAAAGCTATAAATGTGGTTAGGAATCCCACTTGGCAATACTGCATCCTTTTGTGCTCTTATTCTATGAGTGTTCCACACAGTCTCTTGAAAAATATCCAGTTCTTTCTGAACCAATGGTATCATAACAAAAGATAGAAGCATTCTTGAAACATAAATAAAATTAAGGTCAATAATTTAATGAAGAACTTATCCAAAATTAGACCAATTTGACAAGTGAACCAATATTGCTTGTCTTAACACTTTGACAGCAGTCTCCTTTTGATGAGTAAACTTGTCCTCCCCCAAAGGAGGTGATAGAGAACTTGGCAACCTAGAACGGGAACAACAATGGGGAAAAAATATAATTGCTAATATAATTGCTTATATTATTGTATTTCAGCCAAAGTATATGTTACTACACTTAATTTGCCTCTTTAAGTATTCTTGCTCCTCTAAAACAGCCCTGATGAATAAAAATAGTCCGCGAATTCAAATAAAACACCTCAAATAACATTGAATGAATTAACTGTTGCCGTAGTCATGCACCGTGAAAATGATGCAAATCACACACTAGTTTCATCAACTATGGCATTGCACAATGCTTTAAAGACCATGTAATTTACATTCACCTTTGTCTATGAGGATCAATGCTATGTTGATGACCATGTTGCCGTTGTCTTTGCCAAACTCTCTGACTTCTGCCATCCAGAAGGGGGGAAGGGGAGGGGAGAATTTTGTTTCTAACAATTTAGTATGTATCTTAGGACATACAATAAGAAGGGGGTACATGTTGGGGGGTTAATTAACTTCCAATTCCCTCTGTGAGGGAGATATATGGATGCTTTCTGGAATGACCCAATGTCATAATTTGTCAAGGGGTGTGTATTATTTTTCAAGCAAACCCATTAAGAACCAGTATTATCCCTTTGACAAGCAAATTTTCTCATTGTCTTGTGTTAAACTGAGTAAAACAACAAAGTAGGACACACTTGGGTGCAGTACCACTAAAAATGTTAATATTTTTACCTGTCGGTCTCATTATGTGGATCATAGTGACGTTGATGTTTAAGCAATCTCAAATGACCTTTGAAATACTTTTCCATTCTTTCATGTAACTCCTTCCACCACCTTTCAATCTTAAAGTAATAAAGCAGCATAAAATTAAACCTTAACAAGACGCTCTACAGAGCCCGGGCACAGGTGTCCCAGGTGAGTAATAAGTTCTTTGTAGGTTTGCATGGCGATTAAACATATAATACTATTGTTTGTGGAAACACCACGTAAATTTATTACTGCAAAGCTTTCGATCCGTAAGCCCGGATCTTCATCAGTGCTAATGATATGAATAAAAATTGGATTGAAATTAAATCTTGTCCGTGATTAAGTACATTGGGTCTATAATCAATATTAAAGGCTTGCATGATTGCTGCTGAGTATGTAAATGAAATAAAAAATATACAAAATATGTAGAAAATGAAATAAAAAATAAATTTTAGCAATTAAATAGAAAATTTACCTGATTAGAGGTGGAAGGGCCATAGACATTAGACAACAGTTTCATGTGGATCCATATTTCCATGTTTACTTCGTAAGAAAGCATGTGTGGTTGCCATGACACCAGTCTCAGTACCCTTGTCCACTCGCAGCATGGCTGATATTATTCTCGTTTCATAGAGATATTCAAGGTACCACTTCCCAATTAATTTTGGTTCAGAATTGGATATCCAAACTCTTAACCATAACAGCTTTCTACTGGCAGTGTCAATACATCCATAGATAGCCAATGGAAAATTGGAATTTTGATATCCCATCAGCTTATCATGACCATCAAGTGCATGCATCCAATTCGTTCCCTTTGTCGTGAAATGCCCCTTCTTTCTTTTCTTCTTGCCACCAACGCCACCTCTGATTTCAAGTCGCTCTGGGTCAAGCTCGGTCATCACATCATAGACTTTATCCCTTGTAACATTAAGACCATGTTCTATCCTGATTTTTTTGTGCATGGCCCTGTAACCTAAAAGCATACCCGGGCCGTTCAATTCAGTTTGCACCGCTTCGATTACATCCGAGACTCCAATATTTTGGTCATTATAAAACAACTCGAAATGGCGAAGACGTCTATCGAGCGACCTGAGACTCCACGTATATTGAGGAAAGTCGCGAGTAACAAAGTCTAGTACCTCACTTCTTTTTAATCCTTGCTGAACATAATTTGACAAAGCTTCTTTAAGATTTTCATCATCTTTCCAAGGTGCTTCTCTGATATCAGAATTGCCCGCCATTTTGTCACAACAAAGGAATTTTAATGAGTCAGCTCTCGGGTCGCTGTGCATTATGGTAGTGGCAGCCCTCGGCCATGGTGAAATTCACTTTTACTTTGTAATTTTAATTGTAAATCAGTATTTTGTATTTCATTTTAATTTACTTTTATTTTTCATTTTAATTTATTTTATTTTTCATTTTAATTTATTTTTATTTTTTACTTTAATTAAAAAAAATTTATAAAGAATATTTTGGTAGTGGCAGCCCTCGGCCATGGTGAAATTCACTTTTACTTTAATTTTAATTGTAAATTATTTTGTATTTCATTTTAATTTATTTTGTATTTCATTTTAATTTATTTTGTATTTCATTTTAATTTATTTTTATTTTTCATTTTAGTTAAAAAAATAAAAAGTAAAAAAATCTTTAAAATAATGTAAAATGTACAAAAAAAACGAATGGCAACGCTCGGCCACCATACGGCTGCATGACGACAGCGAATTAGCAAACATTTCTTGATTTGATGAGTTGATGATTGATAAATTTCTTGCAAATATTCTTCATTTTTGCTCGTATTTCTGCAAGATTTTGTAAATTTCAAGAAAGAAAGGGCGAAAGAATCAGCTAAAAGAAGGGAACCGACGTTAACGAAGGTAAGTTTGTTTTAAATATTGATTTTATAATGGCTTTAAAACCCGACGGCCTTTGCGTATATGAAACAACTAAACAAGACAGCATATAATTTCAGTGTATCTTTAATATTGATTCCCTTTTTTATTATATTGAATTTTTTAAATAAAAAATAAAGCAAAGTCATTTGCAAGCGAGAATTTGAAATAATTTTATTGCAAAATCAAAGTTTATCGATAAAGCCATTTAATAGTTAAAGGCAGTTTAGTTTTATAAAGAACACTTTAAAACGTTTTGTGAATTGTTTGTGGTTGAATTTTACCTTAAATTGAAGCTTGTATTACGTATAATTACATACCTAACATATATATGTTGGGAAATTGATAATTTTGTAATTAAAAGTGATTTTTTTATTTTCATTTGTAAGAATATTCTTAAAAAATTATCGTGTTACCATGACAACTACTCTAGATACTTCCTGTTCGGAAAATACAACGGTTTTGTCAGCAAGGCGAGGGTTTCTGCATGCATGTATTTTCTAGTTAAAATATTTTTGAAATTTCCACACCGAATAGCAATTTTCAATAGCTTCAATTTGATATATAGCCCAACGTTTGGGGTCAAGTATTTCTGCTCATAACTCAAAAAACTATTTTGGCTTCATCAAATCATAGGCCTTCATCATAGCAGTTAGCCTTCCAGTTTATTTATAGTTCAATGGATATCTGTATTGCGCCGAGATTGAAGTTTGCCACAATGTACAATTGTGCGGCGCGGCACCATACATATACGTTCTCTGAAATCTGCATAAACAGGAAGTTTTATGTTTGACTTACACAGGAAATTTTTATTTTTAAGAGAAATATATTTTCTAGGCCTGTAGCAAATACTGTATTTTAGAATAATGTGTGTTGACTTTGATGCACAGTCAAAATAATCAGTAAAATTACTTTATTTTGATACACTAATGTCTATTGATCTTATTATATTTCACAAGTACTAGTACCCAAAAATACAGCATTGAGATATGTTGGCCCAGTGCGACACCACAAATTATTATTGTCTCCCCACACGTCGCGTTTAAAGAAAATGAAAGCTTGTTGCTCGTTTAACGCAGGATCAACCACGTGACAAATACGGCAAATGCCGTGGGCCTCGCGCTTTACTGTGCTACGCCCATTTTTACGAGAACACGGCTATTTTTTATCGGGACACACCCATTTTAGGTGCCTCGCGAATTTAGGGACTTCGCGCATTTAGGGCCCCTAGGCTTGGCAGTTCGCCCTAGCACGGCCCCGGGAAAATATGCAATACTCGTGTTCATATAATCTTTAGTTGCGTTGAGCTGTTATATTATGATCCTGTTTATACCCACCAACTGCGCCAGGCAGGCCAATTATCTCGTTTATAATTCATGCAAATAAATTGAAATATTGAAAAAAATTATTTAACACTTTTGTGTGTCTTTAAATTCAATGGTTTTCATAAAAAGAAGAAAGGGGGAGGTTTGGGGGCCTCGCGCTAAAATTTGCCACGGGCCTCGCGCGACGTTAATCCGGCCCTGCAGGTCACTTGTCGGTAGTTCTTGCGGGTTTAATGCCAATTGACTAAGATAAAAAGAGGGCACTGATGACTCCCCCCTTCGGAGAAATACTGGCGCAGCCCAAACCAGCTCAGTGAAATATGGGCCCCAGGGCCAATTATACCCTTGGGGCCCCAGTGAACCACAATTACCCCCTCCGTCGACAAACTTTTTATCGCCTTGCAAATTTGTATCTGCCTGTTTTCCTTGAGATGGGGTCGCGGAGAAAATTGCTCCCTTTGCCGCCTCCCTGCATGGGCGGCCCTGGCGCCGCCGTTGTCTTATCATAACTATCTACCCTAATTCAAGCTGATTGGCGCGGCTCGATGAATTAATTGCCGCTTTCAAACAGAGGTTTATTATTTTAAACCTCTAGAACCAGGCCTAGGGTACCTTTTGTCACTCTGAGGCCAGCGAAATAACCTCTTCCGCAACATGCTCGTACGCGTCTACTATCGTCAAGAAACAATCAATACGTATAATCGTTGTGGTCTGTGGAATTTTAATTCAATAGTGTAAATCTTGCAGTTTTAGGGAAGCCTCACATATCGATTTTTTCCACAAGAAACGTCATATGTTCGTTTTGGGGGTGGGGGAGAAGCCTGTAAATATCATGGAAAAGTTCGATAGTTTTTTCGAATACCTTAACATTTCGGAATCAACTTTGCTGAGTATAAAAAAGAAAACAACTTGAAAGAAAACGACTATTCAAATATAAGGGCTGGTAAACTAAAAATAAAAACTCCTTATATGGATAAACATTAAAAACGTTCATTTCACATATACACGCACGCTAACAGCTGCTTAATAATTAACTTACGTATTTGTAAACATCAGTCGATAAATAAAATGGTACATTAATATGGACAAAATGGATCAAAACCTCTGAAAACAGCAGTTGTAGTTCCAATTCTTTTGGGGAATTCAGTAGCAAATATAATCCTTAAATAGCTCATCGATTTGTATATGTTAGCGCTAAAGTCAAACGGCCGGGTCGTAGATCACGTTGAATAATGATCTGAAGTTAATATCATGCAACTGTCAACAAATTATGTCTCAAAATACTCGACGTTTGATGATTTTTTTTACAAATATACCGGGATTTCTGGACCACTTTTAAACTTAGCAAAGCGAAAAGTCCCCATTCAAGAATATGTTTTTTCTCAAAAGGTAAAATACTTAGAATACTTGATTAAATTGTTTACTTCGACGGTGTATAAATTAACAGCGTTTGACTTGCAAGACGTCAAAAACGGACGATTTCAACGCGCTGTCGCTTATCGCGTATTCATTTGCCAAAAGAAGTATTTACGTCAATTGAAAGCTTGTTTATTAAAGAGCCAACTAGTAGAAGCATGATCGATTTGGAGCTTTATCGCATGGTGAAAATCGATTTTGTTAAGAGGGTATCGTAAATGAAGTAAGATAGTGTGCTCCAAAACTACGATTATTTCTATTCCTAAAAGTAACTCAGATTTCCTGTAAGTCATGCACACAGTCCTTTGAATAACCGAAAACAAGATTTTTAGGGTTTTAGATCGATTAGAAACGGTTGTCGTCGTGAAATTTTTCTGTAAAATCAGCGCATATATTCCCAGAAAAAATGGCGATTTAGGTTGGTCGTGTTAAAACGGCATTTTCTCAAAGTTAAAAAAGCATTTGACCTAAAAAAATATATGGTGCATTTTCCGATATAATAAGGTATATCTGGGCAAAATTTGAGCAAAATCGGTTTTTCAGTCGTGGCCGCTTTATGTTTGATTTTTATGGACATCCTCTCTTAATAGTTTTTTTTTAAGTTCGGCAAACTGCATTTATTTATTAACTTTCTGTCTAGTCTAGGACCTGTATATATATAGATGTTTGTATGAGTTTATTTAGCAAAGGTAATCTGAACTGTTTTAGGGTAAAATGACCATTGCGGTCAAAATTACATATGTGCCAAAACCTGAATCCGGGGCGAAAGTCTTGAAAATTACCCCGCCCTAAAACGGCAGTGCCGACATAGCTCCAACTTCCGAAAACGAAAAGCGACAGCCTTTCTGAAATGCTTATGGCGTTTAGAAGGTTGCTTTAAGGGGTAGTTATTGGAAGGAAAAATCTGTCTAAGTATAATATTTTACAAGAAAATGACCATGCACCACCCCAGGTAAATTGCCAATTATGCATAAAATATCTAATATGCCTGGCAGAAATCAAATTTTCTTATTTCCTAAAAAAAATTATCATGGGATGAAAAAAACTTAATTCAATACAATTATTGTAGTTTTCATAAGGATTGTCATTGTTTTCTTCAAATAGGCTGTAATATATTTTATTTCACTCACCCCCCCCCCCCC
>CACRXK020005865.1:0-26739 GCA_902702795.2 Paramuricea clavata
AAAATTTTGTGGGGGGGGGGGGGTGCGTGGTTCCATGACCAGACATAAGGTGGTTGACAAATGGCGCCCTTAGAAAGCCTTCAATTCGATCAAATTGAGCTGCGTCCTCCATGCATAGTTCAACTCTCAGCTGCAAGTAAGGTTGCTAAGTATCATGGTTTAAGACATTTAATATATTTTTTTAGGGAAACACAATCTTTATTAAAGGTTATGGCCTTACAGAAGAAATTGTAAGAAATCAATTTCATAAATTTGGTAAGATTCTCAATTTCTCAGTTTCTTTAAGATGCAACTAATTATGTGATAATTTGTGTCATGCAAATAATAATACATAAAATGTATATCTATAGTATAGAAAATCGCATTTTAGTCATCATTTTCATTGTAGAAGTTTCCCAATATGATGTAATTTGATGAATTGCAAATTACACACGTAAAAACGCACAAATTGTTACAAGTCTGCAAACAAGTTGTTACAAGCCTGGCTGTGAGATTCTTACTTGTGTACCCGGAAACTTTGACAGTGGTTGATCATGATGAGGTTTTTTAGTATAAAGATATCTTACATTTCTTCTCAGAATGACCAAATATTACACATATCAAAAATCATATTTAGTCTACCCTGCGATTGTGCTCTCTATTACATACAGAGCCTGACACAGATCCGGTTGCTTTCCAATCACACTATAGTTTTATATCAGGAGTCATCCTAAGGCCTCCCACTTCTAAATGTAAAATAGGTAGTTCTAAAACTTAAAATGAGCAGTTCGAAAATTGAATTTTCGAGCTTTATATGAAAATTAGTTATAAATAATATTAAGCCCCACAATCATACATATATTTAAGGCAAAAACAAAATCAAATGTCACTCTGAAAACGCAGGAAATGGCCATTCTGGACTTCTAAAACTCCAAGGTGGTCTTTTTAGTGATTTCACTGATTTGGTTTATTTTTTAATTTGGGTGCTTTTTAACACTCATCCCCAGTCCTCCCATCAACTTATTGTTTCGATAATAATATATTTAGTGGTTGTATGTAACTACCACGATAACTGCAATTAGATTGTTGTTAGTGTTGTATGAAATCGACATTTCTCTTGGGACATTTTGATTGGATACTAAATATAAAACAGGGGTAATCTTAAGAAAAAATTAGAACTGCCCATTTCGACAAGAACAGACCGTGAGGTAGTAAAGAGGTAATGGCGTATTGCATACCTGAATAGCTACCCCTGGCCAAGAGCTTTACAAAAAGATACCATTCAGTTGTCACACATGCATGTCCTTTACCACTTCTGTGACATGACTTCGATATCTGTTTGAGATGAGTTCGATAAAGTTTCATGTTGTCTGCACATGTACTTTCTTTGGAGACACAATTTGGCTCCTGACAAATTGGAAAATGATCAAGATATAGTGATCGACTCTGATTGATTTACATATTGTGTTAACATATGACTGTTGACATTGCTTTTTAGTTTTCTATATTTTTGAGTGAGAATATTTGAGAAATGACAATAATTTTTTATTACCCAATCCTTGAGTTGTTTTGCTTTCATTTACCAAGCCTTTTACTCACTCAATATTTTGTTTGCCCAACTATTTTCTCTTCGGTACCAACCCCCACCATAAATGATGACCAGTTCATTAGCATTAACCAGTCAAAACATTAAATCTGATACTTAAGCTAGAAATAGCCAATCAGACGTACGACCACACACAAACTTTTAATAACATTTGTATCAGGCCTTCATTTTTCTTCGCCCGCTGCGAGAAAAATAAGGCCTGATCGCAGGTTAGGGTTAGTCGCACTTTGATAATCCTGGTCAGAGTAGTAATATCGCACTCAATGGTAATATAATTATCTTGCACATTCAGGCACTGTTACTGATGTTCGTTTTGAAAGAGACAGGTAGGAATAACAATGATTTTGTATCTCATTCACTTATTGCATTCGCTTGTTCGCGTTTTGTAAAAACATGCGTCCTGCCATGAAGAGGAAATCTCTGTTTCTTAAATGTATTCTTTAGGTTTGGTTTTGTCACGTACAAGACTAGTGATGAAGCTGAAAAAGCTGTCAATGAGGTAACGAATATCTATTTCAGAGCGGCAAATGTTTTCCGCGAGTAGCGGATAACGGGTGGTGGGTAATATTTTGCGTGTTGATATTTCAGTTACTGAAACTTTTGTTAATCGTTTAGGTTAGTATATGTTATTTAAGAAAAAGGAAATATTTCTTAGTGTATGGAAGTTGTATTATATATTAACTACAGTGAAACACGCTATTTGATTGGTCAATAACCGTGCACGATCAGGCTATCCTGCACGAGGAATTAAAATGCCTTCGCGGGATTTTCAAAATGTCATTGTTTCACTGTAGTATTTTATAAAACAATTACCAAATGGTTTTCCAACCAGGATAGCGTGATCCATGCACTTGGGATGTTGCTCAACTTTCGGAAAGCGTAAAAAACACACGCGCCTGCGGCTCGAGTATTTTTAGTCGAAGTCTCGCGACATCCCTTGTGCATGGATCAAGCAAACCTGCGCGGAAAACCATTCGGTATTCCTTGAATGTAGTGGTGCAAGTGTAAATGTTTTCTTTTTCTGAAATATTACTCTGGCTGTCTGACATTGTGCGTTGGGTAGTATGTTACACCCAGAGACAAGGATTACAAGCACTTTCTCAACGCTTCGAAAAACTTTGAATTTACTGAATTTTCTATGCCTCCTTTCTACAAATTATGCTTTTCATGCTATAATGCTACGTTACTTTAATTATTCTACAGGTATAATGTTCAAGGTGGGCGATATAGGGTGGGGCTAGGAGGGTTATAGCCCTTGTTACCCCCCTGTCACACACCCCAACTATAACCCCCCCCCCCATATCACCTGCCATCCCGTTCCTGTCACCCCCACATGTCACCCACGGAAAATACCTGCCGATGGCAGAGCCATCATCAGGGAAATATACAAAATATTCATGAGAAAAAAACCAACAATGTGTTGTAACATAAAGTCGACTCAACGGGATTTGAATTCGCATATTCAGGACGATGGCTCTCAAATATATTTGAACATATATTAACTATGATTTGAAATACTGTGGCCATCGTAAGATAGGTTTTAAGTCGATAAGTTGCGAGAAATGTTGATTTGAACTTGTGCTGTCCCCAGTTGGCTCGATAGCTCAATTGGTAGAGCGTCAGCCGGCTTCATGGATTATGCGAGGTCAAATCCCGATTGAGTCAATTTTATGTTGACAACGCAGTTTTGGATTTTCTCATGAGGTAACGCGGGATATCACGTTGTCATTTCAAGGTTTGATTTTCTTTCTAGATGAATGGTGAAAGGGTTGAAAATGTTAATGTTCATGTTTCCTACGCGAGGAGACAGTACCATAACGATAGAGGGGACATTCCGATATCGTCTCGTGGTAAGTGTATTGTTACAGATGCGTTATTTTATATGCATGGAGATTATTAACCTGCGAACAGGCTCTCAAGCTGAATTGAGAGCCTGCATCGATGACTAATGAATTTGAATATCTGCCCCGTAACGTTCGTTTTTCCAAATATGGAATGTCTATCCTTATATGGTGTTGTTTACAACTTTCGTGCAAACTAAATTTAGACCGTACAGTTTATACTGTTTTTCGAAATATAAGATATTCAAGCAAAAGTTTAAATGTTTTAAATACTGTTTTCCCAAAACAGAACATTTCGTGCTTTGAGATAAGATGGCCAAGACCAATTTGATCAGTTAATGTCCTTTTTATGCATAGTGCTTCAGCAGTTGACATACATAGAGCTCAGCGGAAACATATAAATTATAGCATCTGACCAATGAGAATTTCGCGTCACAATTTGAGACGCAGATATTCAAATTCATTAGTCATCGATGCAGGCTCTCAATTCAGCTTGAGAGCCTGTTCGCAGGCTAGGAGATTATGTATAGATATGTGTTTATGGGCAGTGAGGTTCGCTTATGGAAAACCTGCACCCCTCCTTGCAGATGAGGCTAGATCCGCCCCTGGGTTGTAGTTGGACATTTCAGAGTTTAAATAACTTCAAGTAAAGCTACGGCGCATCTTTTGGTGGAGGGTGTCTCTAGCCCCTAAAAGTGCCGCTCCTCTTTTGAGTTTTATAACCGACTGATCATCCCCGACCAAAACGTGAGTTGATCTGACATATTGTCAGACCAAAGTTTTTAAAATTACGTCGAACTCTGATGAGAAATTTTAGCGAGGCGACTGGCGAGTATTGTGCATGCAGTTGTATCACAGCGGTCAGTGCTTTGATATAACTACCACTACATACATGTACTATATATTAAATAGGACATAGTCAGACTCTTTGTGAAAGTCCCAGTAATCCAACTCCCATTTTCCCAGTTGAAAAATAGGCAAATTCCAGTTAAAGCTAGTTCTATGTGTAGATTCGCCACCTCGAGACCATCACGAAGAACCACCAAAAGTTAACCGAGAACTACAGAAATATGACGATGACTTCTTTTAAATAGAGTTTTATCAAATGATAGGATTGATGGTCGTGATTTCTAGCGGTCATAAAGTGCAGGGGGCGGGGCTGGAAAAACAGGGGGTGGGTCATCGAATTTTAAACATTTGAAAGGGATTGGGTCATAGTAAAATGTGCTTGATTTATATAGGTTTCAAAAGGTAGAGAACATTATTAATATCATCTTTTATTTAATTTTACAAAACATGGCTGAAAAAATGTCAATGAAGAAGTACAATATGTATTAAACACAAGGTTCCGAACAATATATATTTGGATTTAATAACGGTTAATTTATGACGGTTTTCTCACAGACAAATAAAATATATCATTAATATTTTATAAATTATGAAGGGGTATCCATGAGTTTTCACCACTGCACAGCAAAAAAACGCCCAGCCTGTAACAATGTTGATGAAAACAGGCCTAAAAATATTTTGCTGCCCATATTGTTCCTGGTTGTTAACAATATTGTTCAGCCAGAACAATATGGGCAGCAAAATATTGTTTAGGCCTGTTTTCAACAGCATTGTTAGAGGCTGGGCGCTTTTTGCAGTGTAAAGTGTACTACTTGTTGGCTACGTCATGTAGTACACACTATAGTGGAACGAGAAAGAACATAAAGAAACTAGAGAAAGAGAGACTTTGAGCATGTCTACTTTTTGTTTCGAAGCAAATTTTCAACGCAGGGGTGGGTCATCAATTTTTATGCGAGGGCAAAAGGGTGGGCCATTAGTGCCTAATTTGGGAGGGGGGGTGGGTCTTCAAAAATTTGAATTTTCCAGCCCGCCCCCCTGTACTTTATGACCGGTCACCCAGACCCAGTAGATGTTGTGTGCCTCCAAATTCAAACGTCGTGTTGGTATTAAATAATTGGAATTATTATACATTCAACTTTATTCTCGTTTGTGATTTGTCTTATCAGCGTGCAAACCGTAAACAAACCGAAGGGGATTCCAACAGCTCAGAAGAGTGACGGTTATTGATTATTGACATTATTGACACTCCCCTGAAGGGGCTTTTCAGTGACAAAAATTACAAACACATAAACTTACTGTATTATTACTACATTTAGTTCTAATTAATGCTATTGAAACACATTACTAGCAAACAAGGACAATTTCACAAAAACAGGGACATCAACAACAACAAGAATCACAACAACAGCGATGATGATAACACAACAACAGTAACATCGACAACGCTTATTGATTAACTACTGAAAAACAAGTACTTAATAACTATCCAGGAATTGCTGGAGAAGTTTATGTCTTATAGTTTTAACTTAAAGTTTGAAATAGAATTGCACCGGCGTAAGCCAAGGCTAATGTTGTTCCAAAGAGTGACAGTTCGATAATGGAATGTTTAGTAGCTGTAGTAGCTGTTTTGTACAATGGAACATCCAGACTTCGTACATTTCGTGTCTCACGAGAGCTCACTTCACCTCTGGTTATTAACTGGGACGACAAGTTGTTGACGGCACAATTGTTCATGTATTTGAAGGCTAGTAGAGCATCACGATAGTAGAGATGCAATTTCACGGGAAGCCACTGTATTTCCTTTAGAATCGGGGTGATGTGGTCGAACTTTCTTGTATTCGTCACTACTCGTGCTGCGAAATTCTGGACCCCTTGAAGGCGGGATAGGTTACGGGAAGTGTTTGACCAAAGTGAAGAACAATAGTAGAGCTTGCTGAAAACCAAAGCATTGATTACAGTTACTAACAGATTTTTATTGAAGGCGTGTTTAGCTCGATTTATCTGACAGAGGCTTGATTTGCAGGATGAGACGGTGGAAAGGATATGGTTGTCGAAGGAGAGGATTGGGTCAAACGTAACTCCCAGATCTTTGACTGTTGCAGCAGGTGTTAGTTCTTTACCGAGTAGTGAGAGTCTGAATTCAGGTAGCCTTGCGAGCATTTGACGACTTCCGTAGACCATCAATTTGGTCTTGCCTGGGTTGAGCAAGAGCAAGTTGTCGAAACACCAATTTCGAATTCTAATTAAGTCTTCATTCAGATCAACCAGAGCAGCATTAGAGTCATTGATATGGAAGGACAGGAGTTTAGTATCGTCAACATACGATTCAGAGGAACACGTTTTAGTGGCGGACGGTAGATCATTGACATAAATACTGAACAGCAACGGACCGAGAATACTTCCTTGTGGGACACCACTAACCACTGGCAATTTCTCAGTTAGAGTAGAATTTATGCGTACTGCTTGATATCTTTCGCTCAGATAACTTCTAAGCCAAGTCAGGCATGAAGGTGAAACGCCAACATCCTCCAATTTAGCAAGAAGTATATTGTGATTAATGCTGTAAAAGGCTTTACTCATGTCCAAAAGAATAACTGCCGTGACTTTCTTCTGGTCGATTGCTTTGAGAATGGAGTCGGTGGAATGGATGAGGGAGGTTTCCGTTGAGTGCCAGGTTTTGTTGCCACTCTGATGCACAGGGAGGCGACGATTGATGGTTAGGTAGGTTAGTTGATTGAGCTAGTGCTACTCTCTCGCATACCTTAGAAAGAACGGGTAGGAGGGAAATTGGTCTGTTGTTATTGGCTTGCTCATGATCACCTTCTTTCAGAATGGGGATTACTTCAGCAATTTTCCAAGCACTTGGAAAAATATTGTTGACTAACGATTTGTTTATGATGGAGGTAATCCATGGTGCAACAACGGGAAGACAGTCCTTGACAACGCGAGTAGGTACTTTATCTATTCCTGGTGCCTTGTTATCAGGCATTGACTTCACAATATTATTTATTCTACTAAGGAACATTCCGCAGGTTCAAAGGTAGGCTCAGATTCCAGCCGTTGTGTTCTCGCCACAAGTGGGCGAGAATACAACGGCTGGAATCTGAGCCTAGTTCACAACCTCGTCCCCAGGGCCTATTGAGGAAGGAGGCGAAGCAGCCCTTCGCCTCCTTCCTTAAAAGGCCCTGGGGACGAGGTTGCCTAGTTTAAAGGTAAACTGACCCAACTCGGTGCCCTGGTTGGGACAAATGGTAATTGGGAGGGAGTGTAATTATTTTCTTTAGCAAGTGATTTAATTTTCATGACAGTGTTTGAACCGACAGCTGTAAAAAATTCGTTGAAGTTATTTGCAACAGATTTATCATCATTACTGAATGACTTCTTTCCAGTAGTTTTCTTGGGAATACATGTTCGAATTACTTTCCACATATTGCCTGTGTCCTTTGGGTTCTTCTTTATTTCCTGCTCTACATACGATCTTTGTGCTTGACGTAATTTCCGTTTAACATCCCGTTTGTAGTCCCTGTAAGTAGACCACGCAGCAGGATCACCAGTTTTCCGAGCTATTTTTCTCCAACAATCTCTTGTTCTCATCAGCTTTCGAATCTCTTCTGTAACAAAGGGATTTGGACGAACTCTCACTTTAACTTTTCTGACTGGTGCATGTTGATCAAGAATACCATTAAATAACACATCAAAAGCATTCAAACTGTCATTGATATCGTCAAAATTGTTAATGACGGACCATGGAGCATTAGATATGTCGCACGATAATTACACATTACATATTATGTTAATTAACCAACTTGTTTCATGTGTTATATACTGTACGTTTGTTTCCTTTCGTTCCTGCTATAATTGTTTACAGGTACAATGCCAATGGATATTAGAGAGTTTAAGCTTCGCGTTATACGGCAAACGCCAGGCAAAGAAGAAATTTGCGGTATCAGGCAATAAAAACTGAATGCACGATTATTCTTTCGACACAAGAAAGAATATGAAACGAAAACGTTCAACGAAAATTCTGCGAAGAAAGTTCGAACCTGCCGTTCCCGGAAACGCAAAGCTTTAAACTCCCTAATACTAACACCAAATGTCGTCTGTTTGTAATGCTTACGGCCACTGCTTACGGCTCATGTCCAGGGTTTATATTCGGAGGTTTACGGTAATCTGTTTTTTTGGACGCACTTGTGTCCAGAAAGAGGTTGTACAAAGTAGAGATGGGGGGCAACATCAAATTTTCCGGTAACATATTTGTCAATCTTATTTTGCGTTTAACCACCGTTGTTCGTTCCATTTGTTCCCAATTTTTTTCGTAAATTTCCCGCATTGTAGCTATTATTCTTAATTTTGGATCGGTGTCACTGAACTATTTTATTTTTTCCCGTTCCTATCCCAAATCCATGTTTTGCCGACTGGGATTCGATATTATGCCGCTTGTCCCCCAAACACACACACACACACACTCAAAGTACACATTCGCAAAAAGTTTATTTAATATTTATTTTTCTGAGTAGGTTTAAATTTTAACAAGAATGTCAATTCTCTTTTTAGAGCTATTTCAAGTTTAATTAGAATACCATTTTTTAGCTATTTCAAGTTTAATCAGAACCATCCTACTTCAACAAGGGAACAAAACAAAACAAAGTTTTGGACTTTTTAAGTAGCGGAAGTGAGATTAATTAACGAATTCAACAAATATTTTTTTAATTAACTCTGAAAGTTAAGTTGGTTCAATAAATAGTTTGTTTAATCGACTTCTTCAATGGTAGGACCTTGAGATTGTTGTGTTGGTGGAGCACCATCAGGACCACTAGCCCCCTGGAATCCTCCAGGCATCCCTCCCGGCACACCGCCGGGTGGTGCACCACCTGTAGCTTGGTAAACCTTGCTGATGACTGGATTGTATATTTTCTCTAATTCTTTCTGTTTGTCTTCATACTCATCTTTCTCCGCTGTTTGATTCGAGTCCAACCAGCTGATGACCTCGTTACATTTATCCAAGACTGTCTTCTTGTCTTCTTCGCTGATCTTATCTTTCAATTTTTCATCCTCCATTGTTTGCTTCATTTGGTAAGCATAACTCTCCAAACCATTCTTAGCTTGAACACGTTCTCTCTGCTTGTCATCGTCAGCCTTGTACTTCTCAGCCTCGTTAACCATCCTGTCAATGTCGTCCTTGCTCAATCTTCCCTTGTCGTTCGTGATCGTGATCTTATTTTCTTTACCGGTACTCTTCTCAACAGCGCTAACGTTGAGGATACCATTAGCATCAATGTCAAATGTAACGTCAATCTGCGGTA
Source organism: Paramuricea clavata (assembly GCA_902702795.2). Classification (NCBI taxonomy): domain Eukaryota; kingdom Metazoa; phylum Cnidaria; class Anthozoa; order Malacalcyonacea; family Plexauridae; genus Paramuricea; species Paramuricea clavata. The sequence continues at coordinate 9,579 of CACRXK020005865.1, forward strand.
CACCGCGAGGGGCGGGTGGGATTCCGGAAAGCTCGAACTTTCCAAGAAGATTGTTGTCAGCTGTCATTGAACGTTCTCCTTCAAATACTTGGATAAGCACACCTAACAAAGACAAAAAAATGGTTAAACCATTAATATCTTCAAATTGACTACATTTAACACTCTGCTTGAGGGGGAAGGGGATATAAAGCCATTGAAATGGTCAATGCAAATCGCCTGGGAAAACAAAATAGTTGTCAGGTTTGGACCTGAAATATAAGTATTACCACAGAGTAGAGACATACAGAGACGTAACTAGTGTACCCACTTTTTTTGTGCGCATGCTTGGCAAGTTACTAGATGCATGCATCTGATTGGATGACGACCTGATGACGACTCACTTTAAACTTGCTGAGCACGCGCAGTTGATCATTTTTCGGCCGGTCGCCTGAAAAAAGTGGGTACATGATAACGTAATCTTCCGCAGTGTTTACAACGGTCAGTTACGTCTCTGTATGTCTTATCTACTCTGTGGTATTACTACATATGGAAATACAGGTTCAGACAGAAACCATAGGTGACAAAAACAATAGAGACCTTTCTGTACAAGACTAGACTACACTGCAATGTTACTTGAAGAATGCAAATAAGACAGGAGCACAAGACAAACCTGGTTGATTATCAGAGTATGTGGTAAAAGTTTGCGTTTTCTTTGTTGGTATCGTGGTATTTCGGGCGATGATTGCTGTCATAACTCCACCAGCTGTTTCAAGACCAAGAGACAACGGTGTGACGTCGATAAGTAGGAGGTCTTTGACATCATCACTTGTGTCACCAGACAAGATCGCAGCCTGAACAGCAGCACCATATGCTACAGCCTCATCAGGGTTGATCGACTTGTTCAACTCCTTGCCATTGAGGAATTCTTGCAACAACTTCTGGATTTTGGGGATACGTGTGGAACCACCAACAAGAACAACCTCATGAATTGCTCCTTTATCAAGTCCCGCATCTTTAAGGGCTTTTTCCACAGGTGTCAAAGTACTGCGGAATTTTTCACCACAGATTTCCTCAAACCTGGCACGGGTTATGCTTGTGTAGAAATCAATTCCCTCGAAGAGGGAATCAATTTCAACATTTGCTTGAGTGCTTGACGATAGTGTTCTCTTGGCTCGTTCACACGATGTACGTAATCGCCTCATGGCACGTTTGTTTCCGGTAATGTCCTTCTTATGTTTTCTCTTGAATTCTTTCACGAAATGATCCACCATGTATTGATCAAAATCTTCACCACCAAGATGGGTGTCACCAGCTGTCGACTTCACTTCAAAAATACCATCTTCAATGGCAAGGATCGATACATCAAATGTACCACCACCCAGATCAAAGATCAAAACATTTCGTTCTGCACTCACTTTCTTGTCCAAACCATATGCAATGGCAGCTGCCGTTGGCTCATTGATGATTCGAAGAACATTAAGGCCCGTGATCACACCTACAAAACAATCAATGAAAATTATTAATTTACTTGAAGATTTTCCCCAGATGAATTGCAAAACAAAATTTTGTCATTTGGTTGTTTTAACCCATTCAGTGCCAGCGCTATCCTATGTCTGGCGTCAGACAGAGTAAAATAATAAAGTAGGGTGTGTGTTAATGCAACTTAATAGAAATGTACAAGACTAGGGATGAGCCGATCACTGAAATTACCGATTCGATTAATCGGTGGCCGATAATACCAAATAATCGGCCGATTAATCGGCCAAAGCCGATTATTTCCATTAACACATTTACCAGTAGGCGTTAGTTGTCCTGATGAACCTCAGATGCTTTTAAGCATTGAAATGAAACTTGAGAAGCTAATGTAGCAAAGCACTTCTTCCTTCCTTCTAAAGCTGGATACAAATTGAAAAGTTTTCATGACATTCTCTTTTGTCTCATGTAATGGTCTTCCGTGCGCACACAATGTTTTCCGGTCATGGGAGTTACATGTATAAGTGTTAATTTTCGTACTTATAATAATTGCATTTGCGATGAAGAGGTGAGATAAATGCAAGATCTTATTTGTACGTATTTGTGTAGATTTTCATTTATTTCATTTATATCACACAGATTTTCATTTATTTCTAGTAGAAAATAGAAACTGGTCAATAATCGGCAAATGGCCGATTATTCAGAAATAATCGGCCGATTACCGATTATTAAAAATTGGCCGATTATCGGCCGATTAATCGGCTTGGCAGATTAATCGGCTCATCCCTATACAAGACTCTTAGAGCCTTAAACAAACACCAAAACCCCATAAAAATAGCTGTTACTGTTGCTTTAAAAAGACATTTAAGGTGGCTCAATATAGTTATCACAAAAATTCTGCTCATGAATTGCTAACAAAAACCGGGTGACCATTTTTACACACAAGTTGCGGAAACTGATTAACAAAATAAAATAACTTCCAAAATGACCTGACGTGAGCAGTTGCTTGTGCCATCTTACGTCATTGCGCGTGTTCTATAACATTTTATGTCAATTGTTTACGTCATTAGAATTTTCCATTTTAGAAAAACAATGCACTATGTCTCTCTATTTTGTCTGGTGACCTATATTCAAATTAGGGATGAGCCGATTAATCGGTAAATAATCGGCCGTTTTTTAAATAATCGGCCGATTATTGCCTGATACTCGGCACATAATCGGCCATAAGACTTTTTCTGCAACTGCCGAGCACATGCTAGAATACTGAATACAAGCGAATAGATTTTCACATTTTGTTGCAAAACCTGTGTCTTTTGTCTCAAGCGAAGTGAAGCTGGGAACATATCCACTGAAAAACGCAGCAGAATAGCTCCGCATAGCTGACAATATCCTGTTTTCACACCATACTGCCAAAACTTAACTTTGACTATTGACATGCAAGATTGAAGCTGTTTTTAATTGTACATAGTGTGTACTGTAAACAATAAAACCGCATTTACAACTTCATTGTTGGTCAATTTGTGATTTTTCGCTTGCTTTTTAAAATAATCGGCGGGTACCGATTAATCGGCCGATTAGTTACGATAATCGGCTTATAAATAATCGGCCTCAGTAATCGGCAATTTTCCTTATCGGCTCATCCCTAATTCAAATTTTGCATGCTGTATTGCACTGCTAAAAACTTTCATTATACAAAAAATTCTGTAATGCCAAACACATTTTACCGAAGAATGCAACATTTTTGCGTTTTCCAAAAAAATGACATTACAGAATTTTTTATATTTTGCTAAGTGTTAGCTTTTCTTCCAAGTAAAATAATGCACAATTAACGATTGTCAATCTTTTTATTCTAACATTTGCGTGCGCTCCTCCTTGGTGACTGAAAGTGTCTGACTGTCTGGCAGCAGACAAAGTAACATATGACCATGTATATCACTTAGTGAGTCCATTCCGATTCCGGCCAGAATTTTTTACCAGTTCCGGAACTTAACAAATTGGTTCCAGTGTGCCCCTAATTCTTGGTTAGTTTTGAGAAATAACCACAAAATTTGTTGGGTGTCCATAACTCGAACTGGCTATATACTCATTCAGAGTTGTTGCTATTTACCTGCATCTTTGGTGGCCTGGCGTTGAGAGTCGTTGAAGTAAGCGGGAACGGTGATAACAGCATCTGTCACTTTCTTGCCAAGGTAAGCTTCAGCAGTTTCCTTCATTTTCGTCAAAACCATTGAAGAGATCTGAAAAAATTAATTGAATGACGAATACTGAATACTAGACAATGAACAAGTAATCTTGTCTTTTAGATTGATAAGGCATACAATTAAGATAAATCCTGCATAGCAATCATAGTAGTTGCAGTGCATGTTAAAAATAAATTTCTAACTGCAGGCTATATGAATATTTTCATTCTAACTGTTCTGCTGTAATTGAGAAGTACTGTATTGAGGTACTATACTGTTACCAGGTGATCTTGTGTTCGTATTTTAGCCAATCAGCGCTCAGAAAGGGTTGTCCGAATAGAAATCCATTTTGGTGTCTTCAGTCAATTATATCTTTCGTTATTCTTTATGAAACTAATTGAAATTTTGTAATTATGTTTGGTTATGAGAACTATAGCTCTGACAAAAATATGGAATCGAAATAAAGTATATTACACGAGATATTCAGTTGTTTTAATCATAAAATGGATTTATATTTGACAACTAGTGCCAGTACTTTTCCGTGTATCAAGATCATCTGGTAGTATTAGGTATTCAATCATTTCAATAATCAAGTATTTAGTAATTTGGATATCCAATTAGTGTAATTTTCAGAACTATAAAAAAATTCTGGGAACTAGGTTCTGATACTTTTTCAACCTCTTCACTGGGTAAATTCATCTGGTGAACACAATATTACACTACATGTAGGACATACTACTCACCTCTTCAGGGAAAAAACGCTTTTTCTCTCCTTTATATTCAACTTCAACTTTTGGTCTACTTCCTTCGTTTCGTACATCAAAAGGCCAGTGTTTCATATCAGACTGAACCTCAGCATCATCAAACTTTCGTCCAATAAGACGCTTCGCATCTAGAAAAATAATTTTAAATCTATCAGAAAACAATTCAAGGCTGCATTCAACATACTTGGCCCGATCCATGGTGGCCTTTTGCATAAAGATGCAAATGCAGTAATGCCAGCTTCATATGCTGTTTTAAATGTTGGGCAAACAAAGTTGAATCTGACATGTCTTGCCATTGGGTCATTCCAGAAAACATCCATACCACCCCCACAGAGGAAATATGAAGTTAACCCCCCTACCCCCTTTGGATGTCCTAATACATTTACTATTATCAGAAACAATTTTTTCCCCCCTTCCCCTGCGGACGGCAGAAATTTCCTCCGTGGGGGGAATGTGGATCTTTTCTGGAACGACCCATTTTTGGGGAGATGGAAGCGAGGTATCAGGCTAGCTCACCATAACTTGCCCACATGTATGTATTTTTATGCAGGCCTTGCTCTAAGGGCGTGCAATCGCGCGTGCGCTCAAGATTCTTGAGCGAGCGATTCATCGCACACGCAAACTAAATATTTCTTCCAGAATGGAGTGAATTTTCGCAATCTTTCGGGCAAGGAAACCCACTCATTTTCGTAGAATACATTATGACTAAACATTTTACCACTTACTTTGAGCTAAACGAAGGAATATATGACTTTATTGTGCAAATTTTGCTGTTGATTATTAGTTTCACTTTAAAAAGGAAACCAATCAAATTCCAAAAGTGAAAATATTTCAAATATGCAAGAAGACACCAGCAATTTCCTTGAATTCCCTTGGGGGTCCAAACATTTGAAAATCCTGCCGATATTTCAGTTTCCATTTAATTTAAAAAGGAAACTTGCTGGAAGTGAGAATATCTCAACTATTCAAGAACAAACAAGAAGGTACTAGCAATTTCCTTCAATACCACAGGGGTCGGGGTTATTGCATCAAATCCCGTCGCATAATTAATTAACCACGAGGTAAAGTTGGCCCAAAATTTTACCGCTTAAAAGTGATTTCTGTTGGATATTCTTGTTTTATAAAAACAACTGGTATATAGCCAACATAAATTAACAGCTGGTTGATTATCTATTAATTAAATACGACTCAGCGGCCATGCCCAAACACAGGTATTTCACAGATTGTGAAATAGGTACTTTATGCCGTAAATTTTGTATCCTTGCTTTCAACATGCACGAAATATTCTACTATATTGATATGATAAAGACTTGCTAGTACAATGAAAACTTGTACTACATACAAAACTTATATTATAAAACAACATATTATGACAATTTTTACAAAGCGAAAATGAAACCCTTCCTGTTGTTTCAAAATCTATATTTTCATAGACCGTAGACGATTAGCATTCTTAAAAATAGTTAAAGTAAAACCATGTATACACAATATCAATAAAAAGCTTACCAAAAACGGTGTTCGAAGGGTTCATAGCGACTTGATTTTTTGCGGCGTCGCCGATAAGTCGCTCGGAGTCTGTGAAAGCGACATAACTTGGCGTTGTTCGGTTTCCTTGGTCGTTTGCGATGATTTCAACTTTCCCGTGCTGAAATACACCGACACAAGAGTACGTTGTTCCCAAATCAATACCGATAGCTGGAGATTTAGCCATTTCTTTACGGACTTCTTCGAGTAATTTCAACAAAAAGTTTTGTTATAAACTCTGTGAAGTTTCTTGTTCAAACGTGAGCTTTGTGTGTCGCGCATGTGCTCATACTTCATTTATATCATTATATGCTGGTCACGTGGCAAGTGTCTACGTGTCTCTGATTGGTTGGTTGACATGCGTAATTTCCTAAGAAGCCAGAGACGAATTTTCTCGACGATTTTCCGCACCGTCAAATATCGTCATTCGTCAGCATGATGGCATGCAATATTTTCCCTTACTCATCATGACAAAGCAGACGTTACATAATCTTAAAGCCCCGTTTACACTACGCTCAATTTTTTGTACGGCACGGATAAAATTGGTACCCGTACCACTTTCTTAGTTCTTGATTCCAAGAACCAAAAAAGTGGTACGGTACCAAAAATTGAGCGTAGTGTAAACGGGGCTTTAGTCGCGTACGTCTTGACTGGACGATATTTTATAAAATCGAATATTAATTATGCATCATTATGACACTCGTTTTCGGGATTGCGACTGTAACCAATATCTCAAATCACGAAAACGAGGCTCAGTACCAAATAGGGTGTATTTCAGTTTTTTACTTCTTTGTTCTTACCATGCACAACATATGACGTCATTCCATGCAGAAAATATGACGTCATTTTTTACCATACAGGAATTCCAGGAAATATGACTGGTTATATCTGTGCTTATGTCGTTAATACTAAGAATTAATACGAGAACATACAAGAATACTTAGGTATCTTGTGTGATACACTTTACAGAGTTTGACCATTCTAAATCTAATGGCAATTCTCAGCACAAGTACATCATATTTTAATGACGTCATTTGAAAAGTACTTGGCATAAGGTCTGTTTCGTACGTCGAATTTAATTAAGATAAACCTAATTAGTCGGTGGGGCCACCTGTGGTGCCCACCGACTCTAGGTTTGCCCTTTGGTACGCCACAATTCAAAATGACAAATTACGTCATTTTAATTACGTAATTCTTACGAAATCAAAATCAAAATGGCGACCATGGAATACCCATGGCCATGGGAACGGCGCGCAAAAGTTCGCTATTGACTATTTAGTCCAATCGTGTCTTTCCTTTGGGGTTTTTGAAAGGAATATATTAAGAATTCACTAAACGTTATCACGACGTTTCACTATTATGTTATCGAGGAGGGAAGTGGATATTTTGTACATAATATTATTTTATATCATTAATTTAAAGTTTGTATCGCGCGGCGGAGATATCGAGCGCGCAAATTTTGATGCTTTCTATATATTTACTATAGAATTTTCGAAATCTCCGGCGCGCAATTTCCAAACTTTCCAGTCAGTAATAATATTTTGATCTTTTGGATCTACATAAATTAAACTTAAAGTCAGACATCGCCTGCTTCTTTCGAGTCTACATCCTATTCCTATTACTGTAAATAGCATTGAAGGATTAAGGTTCATTGGGACAAAATGTATTACCAACAAAAGCTGAAAAGGAGGAACTCAATTTCCTGATATCGCGTGGAAGTAACTTGGAATCTTTCTTTAATAGTAGTTAGTACAATACTAACATATATTATTATTCCATGCAGTTCGCCGTCTTTATAATGCACACTGGTTTAAAGTGCGGTTTTAACTTGGCCAGTTGGTAACATAACACCAGCCAATCTGTGCAATGACAACAGCGGGATAAACGCTTATAATTTCAACACATACGATACACTATACTGCCAGGCAAACTTCAAGAATCAATATTTTTGGAGTGGTATTTCTTGTACTTAAAGTTGCATATTTCCATAGCCCCAGCGACTTAACGCTCCGTGGAGCGTCTTGTTCGTTATTAAATTCGTCAATTGGTCGACATTTAAATAATAAAATGGCTTCGTTTCAAGTTATGCCAAATTTAATTCAGACCATATGTTCAGACGAATTCAATCAATTCATGACATGATTAGTCGCAGAGCATTATGGATATGGTTACCAAGAATTCATTGCCTCATTAATAATTCATAAGCGGCCGTTTTGGCAAATCATGTAAAGCATAATCAGTCACGTGCAGTGGCTTTAAACCTGATCAAACACTCCTAATTAGTATTCTTTAATCACTTTATATAAAGAATACTAATAAGGCAGTATCTATTGTAATCGTGTCCTCATTAGTATATTTTATATAAAGGCAATTTTCCATTGTTGCTGTGCATTTTTTGTCCACCTGAATGTATGCGGACACGCCATGAAAGTAGAACTACATTCAACTTTCTTGGCATGCCCGGTCGACTGATTTTTCACGTGGTTGAAATTAGTCGCTCCGCCCGCGCAAAGCGACCGCAATGGAAAAATGGCCTTAAAGAATACTTCAGTTGGGAATCAGAGATCAGTGGAAAAACAATGGGAGCGCGGGGCTTAATGGGAATGCGCGACCGCGCGTACGGATAACGGATGAGGGATTGTGGAAGAGTCAGCGGCAGTACACCTATTGAATTTGTAGTCGTGTTTGAAGCCGTTTAACCCATTCTCGTACCATTTGGCCAGAGCCCCTCGTCGCACCGCGCGTAAGAAGGGCTCTGGGTACGAGAATGCCGTTTAACCGAGCTGAAATTCAGGCCCAGCCTTCAAGGCAGTGACGTAGCCAGGATTTCTAGTCAAGGAGAGACAAAAAAATCCCCGGAGGGGGCCAAAGCAATTTTAATACCCAGCGCTAGTTCGAATAAAGTTTGTTCATTACGTGAAAATTTTTTTGGACTTCCATGCTATCCATGTATAATAGAGCAGAATGAACGTTTAAGGGTGTCCGGGGTCTCCTCCTAATTCTAGAGTCGGTAAAGTGCCATTTTCAGCATTTTGGGGGCTGTTTTAATGCGTTTTGGTGATTTTAGATAAACATTTAACACATAACAACTCTACTTAGCCACAAACAAATCCAGAACATTCAGAACATAGGAAGATTAGAAGAAATGAAAATATAATGCACATTTCTATGGTACTGGTCGGAATTTTCCCAAAGGGGGCCCAATGTTCTGCCAGGGAGGACCGGGCCCTCCCCCCTCTGGTACGTCACTGAGCCAGGGAGGTTACCAGAATACCAATATAATCGATAATGCATGGTTGCTCAATATACCAGTATACCTAACCATTATTATGGCAAGCTGAATTATATACCTACAATTTTTGGATACGCCTGTATGCCTAAGTATTAATCTTTCGAAATCTTGGGTAAATGTGGGAAAGTTATACCCGTCAATTTCAACCTATTCAACGATGATATTGTACCGAGTCTACTGACCCCCAAAGTAAAATGATCTAAATACCAATATTAATTAATAATAAAGGTTTATTCAACAGTATTTCCCTGCAAGTATGGCTCATCAAAGTATATAGGAAGTACAGTTAATTAAACTAATTATTTACAATGTTCAAGCCGTCAATGTTCAAACCGAAATTTGTAAACGACGCGCCCGAAATTTGAAAAAAGTACGGGCTTGATACTTCAAATTTTGCCCGAATTTTTATGGATATGGTAATGAAATGACCTGAATTTGACATATTTTGTGATTTGCCGAATTTCCATGGTTTTCTAAACTTTTGGAGGGGCCATTGCACGCCTCCCAGCTGTCTCACAGTGGTTCTTTTAAGCGGATTTTTACAGTAAAGCCGCCTAAGCTCAGGAAATTTTACATTCAAGTTGATAGATGTTGAACTAGTTTACCCACAGGGTAGTGAATGCTGCCTTGGTATAGCATTGTTCCCAAATCTTTAAACGAGATTTTTTGTATGTTACGTAACACGCGCTCAAAACTAATGCGTATAATATACCACACGAGATTATGACTAAAATCAAAATTTTTATTTTTCAATACGTTTCTCAACCGGTAAAAAAACCCTAAAAAGTATGTTTAATAGTGCTTTATCTTTTTAAAATAATGCTAAAATGAAGAGATTTTAGATGATACGCCAAAGAGAAAATGATGTCTGAAGTTCAGTACGTTTTGCTTAAATGGCTGTAAATGTAGCGCCAATTTTAAGGCATCATTGATAATTGTATTTTAATTGGCAATTTTTAACTATTATTTTATGTTCCTCAACCGGCAGACGCATTTAAAAAGGTAGCTAACTCTATAAACTGTAGAGAATAAAGCTAAAACAAAGTAATTTTGAGAGGAACGCCAAAAAGATTTTAGGTTTTGAACACTTTTCAGCAAATACGTGACATTGAAAAAAAATTGCCTCTTAATATTTTAAAGGACATTGGCAACGAAAATTTTTATTGGCTATTTCAATCCTACTTGACAACCTAACTATGAAAATATTATCATTTCCTTCTCGAACATTTTACTCTAGGAGTAAAATGCATGCAAACTTTGTGTGTCGCCGCCATCTTGGAAAAAATGACCTTCGAAGGTCAACGAATTTTGTGACGTCATTAGATGGGTAGCACCAAAACTACAAGTGAGAATTCTATTGCGTGCGTGTCGTGTTAGCCAAAAATATGTCGTTTTGAGCGTTATACTGGCCAATACTTTTCGCAATCAAACAAGAGAAGCCTACACTATCAGATAAAAACATATCGAGCGACTGGGAAAGCAAGGAATGGCGCAATTTACAATACAGGTAATTGATCATAAAATATTGCATTAGTGTTTGCCTTGTTTACACTCGAATTACTGCGTTTATTTAACACGGACTAGGACTGATATACTATCAGAAATAGTGTTACAAATAAGTAACATACTTGGTAAAACGTTTCTGCCCTTCGTTTAGGCTCAAAGTGCACTACGCGTGGTAATACTCGGTATTGTTTTATAGTCATGAAATTGTGTTTACCCATCTAATGACGTCAGATAATGTATGCTGTGGCACAAGTGTTTATTTTCAAAATGGCGGACTACTGTTGAACTTTTTATTACATTTTCTCAACAACTAAATGCGACAAACCGGCCAAAATATAAAATTAAGTATTCCGTAAGCATACCTAATAGATATAAGCAATAAAAATTTTGGTTGCCAATGTCCTTTAAAGAACAAGAGTAAGAAATATTCGTAATGAATTGGAATCATCCATAATTTATACACTTGAATGTGCCGTATGATAACTCGGCGCTCGAAGTTTCGTATCGAAAGAGGAACAGCCGAACAGGTATGATGGCTAACAAGAATGAGTGTACTTATCAACTTATCTAAACGCGAGGAAAAGATCAAAATGGCAAGTATGGCTGTGATATCTAGTATATAAAATTGTATAGACAATTTGCCCACAAATACGGTGCTAGGTCAAAACGGCCCAAAGTCAAAACGGCCCCGCTTCAATAAGCATATGATTTAGACCAGGGGTTAAAGGAACAAGGGTAAATAATGTTAGCCAATCAGCGCGTTTGTTTACATTTTGCGTCCTTGACCAATCAGAATGCCTGAAATTCGAAACATATAAACAAAAGGAGTGAGAGAATAACACCTTGTTCTACGCCCTCCGTGACATTCGATATTAAACTTTTTACTCCAAAACTGAGAAATTCTGATAAAGCATGCTTTCTTATTTAATTTCCTCGGGGGGATTTTTTAAATTCGATCTAGAACGCGAAATATTTATGTTTGAATAACAGTGTTTTAACGCGCGTAAAATAGCATACTCTCACTTGCACTATCTTAACACACACATAAAAAAATGGTAGATTTGGCAGTTTAAACTTATTTTCCCAACACCACAGCCGAAATATTTTTAAATATTACCTATATCATCTCATCTCGCATCGGAAATGCGTCACAACGATCCAGGACAGTATCGCATGACTCATACACACTCATTACTGAACATATCCGGTTGGCAAAATGGCGATTGTCAGACCTTCGCGAAATGCTTATTTTTGCTAACAAACTGTTCACGAGGGTTTCGTTCTGTTCGTCTTCTGGTTCATCGTCATCGGCTGCCTCAATTTCTTCGTCGCTTTCGTCCTCTCCAAAGCGAGTCGCCGAGGCAAACAGCGTTAATATTTGCTGTCTTTCCAAGGCCTTCCAAGAGCTTCAACTGAGTGTTGAAGTTCAACATTTGCCAACGTTGTTGCTTGACAAACTGGGCAATCGCTGATGTTGGACAGGATGCATTCGATGTGGAATGAATGTCCACAACCACGGAAAACGTTCCAAGTGGATTAACCTTTTTGCAGGCAGGTGAATTGCATTTTCTATGATGGAAATTTATACAGATCTGTATAGTCAGTTTGTCCTTGGAAATTGTTCCAAAATATAAGTATGTACTCATAATCTCTAGAACATGCTGGGGCAATGTTTTGAATCACTGCAGTTTAGAATTAGCAGTCATTTTAAAGACAACAGAACTGGCAGCCGTAGCACCCCATAACTATTTAGTGTACAATACCAGTCAATGTAAATTACCACCTGGAGCCCCAACCCAGAAGTTGGCAGTTTTTACTTCTCAGCAGTCAGCACTGCATAATCAAAATTGCTGGAATGTGTAAATATCTGGTTTTGTCTCAGGGCCTGTTTATATGTATGATCCCGGCCAGGTGGACGGGGTGCTTACCGAGATCCCGCTCATAATACAAATTCTAAAGAGTGTTTATATGATCCTGGCACCACTTATCCCGCCTAGGCGGGATCTCGGCAACAGATGCCAGGATCCCGCCTAAACGAGATGAAAAATTCCCATACAAACACTTCATCCCGCCTAGCTGGGACGAAAAATTCCCATATAAACACTTCATCCCAGCTAGGTGGGATGAACTTTTCCCTTTTGAGCATGCGTAAATGCCTTTATTGCAACAAAAATATGACGTCAAGCTCACTTAAATGGCTTCATCCAGGCAATGTATTTTGTCCATATAAACACTAGGCAAATTTCCCATCTAGGCGGGATGAAAACATCCCGTCTAGGCAGGATCATATAAACAGGCCCTCAGTGACCCCGCTTTGCCCAATGGCCCCCACACTTCCTAGATTTGAGCAGGCAGGGAGTTATATTGTCTGGTACCGGTACATAGTTTACCATAACCACAGGATATTATTGAAAGATTTCCCTACCAATTTACTGCCTCTTTTGAAATTGAAGATTTTTAAAAGCATTATAATATTTGCTCCGTCTGTGTGTTACTTAAAAAGTACCCTGGTTCCAGAGGCTCTTTGCAAGGTGAAAGAAACAAGATGTGAGAACGGAGAGCCTCTGGTCACATCAGGGCCGTATCACCAAGGGGGCAGTAAGGCTTATATGTTGAAAAAAGGCCCAAATATGCAAAGAATAATTAATAATGACAATCTAAAAATTGTAAATACAGTTTTCTTTAGGGGGGTAGTTGCCCCCTGCCACCCCCTCCTCCGCTGTGTAAGGCCCAGGGTGACATCGATTGCAAATCCCACTTCCACACTTGATTAGGTTCAGAATTTGAATCTCGCATGTGATTGGCCATTTGTAAAAATATGTCAAACCGGTTTGGGAAATAAACATTGCTGTAAGCTAATTATAGCCTGTATTAAAATATTCTATTAAAGTCAATACATGCTTGGGCATGTATTACTAACATGTCCAGTCCTGCAAAACTGATTAATATGTTTATCTCCTGAGAAATTCGATACCTTTTTCACCTGTAGGAGTATTAATATTCATGCTTGGTTGAGTTTAATAGAATATTTTAATACAGGCTATAATTAGCTCACAGTAGTGTTTATTTCCCAAACAGGTTTTTCTTAAATTAAACAGGTTGTTTACAAATGGCCAATCACATCCAAGGTCCAAATTATGAACCTAGTCAAGTTTGGAAGTAGGATTTGCAATCGATATGTCCAGAGGCTCTCCGTTCTTGCCTCTTGTTTCTTTCACCTTGCAAAGAGCCTCTAGAACCAGGGTACACTTAAAAATAACACACAGGCAGACCAATTGCTGCAATTGAACTAAGTACCAGTCAATATAAGTCCCTGCCTGCTCGAATCTAGGAAGTGTGGGGTTCATCGGGCAAAGCAGGGTCACTAAGACAAAACCAGATATTCATACAATCCAGCAATTTTGATTATGCAGTGCTGAAAAGTAAAAACTACCAACTCCTGGGTTGGGGGAGGTGGTAATTTACATTGACTGGTATTGTACTATTGTACACTAAATAGATATGGGGTGCCATTGATCAGAATCATCAGATGAACAGCTGCCAGTTCCGATGTCTCAGGACTGCTAATTCTAAACTGCAGTGATTCAAACATGTTCTGGAGATTATGAGTACTATTTTAACTTTGCTACACACTCATATTTTGGAACAATTTCCAAGGACAAACTGACTATAAAGATCTGTATAAAATATAAAATATAAATCTTACTTTAAAATTTCCATCATAGAAAATGCAATTCACCTGCCTGCAAAAAGGTTAATCCACTTGGAACGTTTTCCGTGGTTGTGGACATTCATTCCACATCGAATGCATCCTGTCCAACATCAGCGATTGCCCAGTTTGTCAAGCAACAACGTTGGCAAATGTTGAAGCTCTTGGAAGGCCTTGGAAAGACAGCAAATATTAACGTTGTTTGCCTCGGCGACTCGCTTTGGAGAGGACGAAAGCGACGAAGAAAGTGAGGCGGCTAGCCGATGAACCAGAAGACGAACAGAACGAAACCCTCGTGAACAGTTTGTTAGCAAAAATAAGCATTTCGCGAAGGTCTGACAATCGCCATTCTGCCAACTGGATATGTACAGTAATGAGTGTGTACACGGTTTATGTCATGCGATACTGTCCTGGATCATTGTGACGCATTTCCGATGCGAGATGAGATAGGTAATATTTAAAAACATTTCGGCTGTGGTGTGGGGAAAATAAGTTTAAACTGCCAAATCTACCAATTTGTTTATGTGTGTGTTAAGATAGTGCAAGTGAGAGTATACTATTTTACGCGCGTTAAAACACTGTTATTCAAACATAAATATTTCGCGTTCTAGATCGAATTTAAAAAATCCCCCCGAGGAAATTAAATAAGAAAGCATGCTTTATCAGAATTTCTCAGTTTTGGAGTAAAAAGTTTAATATCGAATGTCACGGAGGGCGTAGAACAAGGTGTTATTCTCTCACTCCTTTTGTTTACATGTTTCGAATTTCAGGCATTCTGATTGGTCAAGGACGCAAAATGTAAACAAACGCGCTGATTGGCTAACATTATTTACCCTTGTTGGTTAAAGGGCAATGACAATGACATGCAGGTGACATTTAATTACATGTGCGAGTGTGCGTCTCACTAAATTTTCGTGTTTAATAATGTTTATCAAAGAAGGCAAAAATATATACAAGACAACCTGTGATGTGATGTGATGTGATGTGATGTGATGCAGTACAAGTACAAATACAAATGACAAAGTATTTTTAAAGGCTTGAAATCCTAAAACATAATTAAATCATACGGCACATTCCAAGATTTTAATATCGTATTTCAGCCGCGTTTATACTGCTTGGCGCGCATTTGCTGCGTTATATTAATTTATATACCTATGTTATATACACAGATTTATTACTAATAAATCAACACTATATGATAATGTATAAGAACTCACAAAGTGCAGTCACCTTTTTATAAATAAACCTTTTTAAAAGCATGTCATTGTCATTGCAGACCAGAGGCAAAAAGCACAGCCACATAGGCCTACCAGATTTATTAAGCAATCGTGAGATTATATACATGGAAAGAATATGGAAATTATGTTAAAAGCACCCCGTATAATGACGAAAGCACTGCGTATAATGCTCGAACCACTGCGTATAATGGCGAACGCACCGCGTATAATGGCGAAAGCACCACGTATAATGCTCGAACCACTGCGTATAATAGCGAAACCACCGCGTATAACGCTCGAACCACTGCGTATCGACAAAATGCCGTTTGATCACTTACGCCAGCTATGGCTTTCCATAAAAGAAAACCAAAGATGAAAGATGATCACATTGCTTGTTTGCCTTATGCCTGTTTATTAGGCAAGAATAGCCTGCCGGCCCGGGAGCAGTGCATTGTGGTAGGCCGAAATACGCCGAAACGATCGAGATTTCATCTGCCTTATATATATTTAAAAAGCAAGACCTTCTCTTGATTTTTATAAAGTTTTATTTAAAATTATGTGCGACATAAATTTGCACACCCGTGCGTCTCTCTCTGACATACAACACTGAGTTATTGTTCAAACGTTCATTGTCCTGTCATGTGATCACTCACATGATTTGCGATGACCAATCAAAATGCAATACTGCTAATTTGCTAACATGAAGTACGAAACTGACCTAAAAATATTAATTTCTACATCCTCCCAACCAAAGATTAAAAGTTTGTTAAGTGCTAGCGTTAATAAAATCCTAACTTAATAATATTGTTCACGAGCTCTTCGCATGTTCTGCCCTTCGATCGCTGCTTTTCTCCTAACTCGTCCATCATTGCGTTGTTTCCTGTTTTCATCACTGTTCTCGATCTCCGGCAGTTCTACAATCGTTTCATTCAATTGTCCTTCGGAATTATCATCTCTACGATCGTTTCTTGATGTTTCTACAATTTCGAACGGAATCAATCTTTGAATTGGTCTAAACACGTATGTCTGCTTTCCAGTTTTAGAAAGCACCTTCAGTTTAGCGCCACGTACTTTCTCATCACGACCTTTCACCAGATTCAAAACCTTGCCCATTCTCCATTGCGTCCGCGGTGTAGGGTCGTCGTCTTTGATCAGCACTACATCTCCGAGTTCGATCATTCTAGCCTTCCACCTTTCTCCTTGCGGTAAATGTTCATCTGACGAAGTTCATTTAGATAATTACTACGAAATCTCGACCATAAATCTTTCAATAACTTTCGTAAGTGGAATAACCGTTTCTTGCAATGTTCGAGACTCATAACAGCACAACGTCCGTAGTTAGAACCTTCTTTCCCGTAGACATGCTGCGACCATGCATAAGATGAAATGGCGTTAACGCCTCGTCTAAATCGTCCTCGCTCACGTAAGCTAACGGTCGGTGTTGATTGCGACCTCTATCTCACATAATATAGTTTGAAGTTCCTCAAACGTTATGAATGCTTTACCATGGCAGAGCC
>CACRXK020005866.1:0-26739 GCA_902702795.2 Paramuricea clavata
CTAGGTTTTTAAAGTACTAAAACTCGGATAAGGTTAATAAATTTAAGCTATATTAAAGCACACCGGTTGCAATGTGTTGTCAGGGTGAAACTAATTAAAGGATTAATTTTTATCAGAGATTTGTATCTTCTAATCTGGATAAATACGGATAGATTAGGATATTCATTGCGCGGGCGTCGCGACTATAGACTATAGACTATAGTCTTTCATAGTTAGGACTATAGTCTTTCATAGTAAGGACTATAGTCTTTCATAGTCAGGACTATGGTCTTTCATAGTCAGGACTATAGTCTTTCATAGTAAGGACTATAGTCTTTCATAGTCAGGACTGTAGGCTTTCATAGTTAGGACTGTAGTCTTTCATAGTAAGGACTATAGTCTTTCATAGTCAGGACTATAGTCTTTCATAGTCAGGACTATAGTCTTTCATAGTCAGGACTATAGTCTTTCATTGTCAGGACTATAGTCTTTCATAGTCAGGATTATAGTCTTTCATAGTCAGGACTATAGTCTTTCATTGTCAGGACTATAGTCTTTCATAGTCAGGACTACAGTCTTTCACAGTCAGGACTATAGTCTTTCATAGACAGGACTATAGTCTTTCATAGTCAGGACTATAGTCTTTCACAGTCAGGACTACGTACAGTCTTTCATAGACAGGAATATAGTCTTTCATAGTCAGGACTATAGTCTTTCATAGTTAGGGCTATAGCTAGTCTTCCATAGTTAGGACTATAGTCTTTCATAGTAAGGACTATAATAGTCTTTGATAGTCAGGACTATAGTCTTTCATAGTCAGGACTATAGTCTTTCATAGTAAGGACTATAGTCTTTCATAGTCAGGACTGTAGTCTTTCATAGTTAGGACTGTAGTCTTTCATAAAGATAGGGATAATAAGATAAAGATAAGAAGATAAGGATAAGGAAGATAAACATTTTTTCCGGCGACATGTGGGTGTGATGTAGGGTCGATGTAGAGTCTATGTAGGGTCGATGTAGGGTCGATGTAGGGTCGATGTAGGGCTACAGGAGTATAGAAACCATGGCGAATAAACAATTAAGCCAAACGACTCTTACTACAAAAAACATTTAAATTGTTGTGCGTAATTTATATACAATCAAACACATTATGCTCTAAGAAGTAGACCACATTAACTTTGTAAACGTCTCGAAGAAATAAATGTATTTTAAGACTGAATTTTTGTGTAAACTTCTGGTATAAAGCCCTCTTGTCCTGTCTAAACTGCTTTCTCTCTTCCAATATAAGCCTTCTTATTGTTGTGTTTCCAACCCGCACGGATAACCTGCGACGCCCGCGCAATGAATATCCTAATCTATCCGTATTTATCCAGATTAGAAGATACAAATCTCTGATAAAAATTAATCCTTTAATTAGTTTCACCCTGACAACACATTGCAACCGGTGTGCTTTAATATAGCTTAAATTTATTAACCTTATCCGAGTTTTAGTACTTTAAAAACCTAGCGCTAAAATATAGAAATCGCTTGACAATTATATATCATAACCTTTAACTTCCATGTGCACGTGTTTATATAACTCAAGATAGCAAGAAATGAATTAAAAAAAAACCCCAAAAACCCCCTGAAATCTTATGCAAACTTTTGCCTGCAAAGCCCGCTTTTCCGCCCGCGCAAACCACCCGCATGATTAGTGTACAAATATGTTGTACTTTAATATATGCATGCACTCAAGCGTCGCTAATGACTTAGCAACACATAACA
This sequence comes from Paramuricea clavata, assembly GCA_902702795.2. Taxonomy (NCBI): domain Eukaryota; kingdom Metazoa; phylum Cnidaria; class Anthozoa; order Malacalcyonacea; family Plexauridae; genus Paramuricea; species Paramuricea clavata. The sequence continues at coordinate 1,744 of CACRXK020005866.1, forward strand.
ACGTATATAACGACTACATGTTTTTATCGCAAAATATATTACAACTGTTCCAATTCTAACTTATATTCTTCATGACCTTACTTATGATCTGACTCGGTCATCTTAACAGTATATATGTATGTAGAAGATTTGCTAAATAACGTTGAACAACATGCAAATATTGACCTTAACAACGACTTTGACAACCCGGGATTAGCAACTGTTTAGTTTAAAATATGTCTAAAATATGTTTAAAATATGATTTTTGTGACGAATAGATTCCTTATTTGCCCTCGTTCGTTTTCGTTCATCATGAGGCAGTCATGTTTGTTGTCTTTGACTAGGATGACCAACTTGACAACCATTACAGGATTCCACACAAAGTCTTTCAACTTTTGATTGCAAAGCGCTCCTGTCTTGTCTAAATCGCTTTCTCTCTTCCCGCACGGATAACCCGCGACGCTCGCGCAATGAATATCCTAATCTACCCGTATTTATCCACACAGTAGAAAAATGCAAATCTCTGATAAAAGTTAATCCTTTAATTAGTGTCACCCTAACAACACATAGCAACCGGTGTGCTTTAATATAGCTTAAATTTATTAACCTTATCCGAGTTTTAGTACATTAAAAAACTAGCAATAAAATATAGAAATCGCTTGACAATTATATATCATAACCTCTAATTTCCATGTGTTTATATAACTCTAAACAGCAACATATTCTCTCGTATATAGACCTTATGTTTCGCAGACCGGGATTTAAATATTAGTTTAATTGTAGATACATAATAACTCTTACCGCATGCTATTTCTCAGCGTTTTGACCCTTGATAATATTTATATATTACTTAACAACAAAACATATAGCTGTATACCCCGAATATATAAGTTTTAGATATATAACACTAATGCTATTTCATATAGTATCAGATTTTTTACTCCTCTAGGAGCTAAATTAAAGGAATCACTTGACAATAACAGCAAAATGCCAGAGCTGTACTTATAAAACTCCAGACAACAACATATTCTCTTGTGTATAGCCCTAACTATTGTATCATACACGTGGAGGGACGCTAAAAAATGCGTAGTCAGCAAGTTTCGCCCGATCGTGTTTAAGCTCGCCCGCGTGACGTCATTGTATATAATTATGACGTATGTTAATGAGTGACGTCACTACGCACCCTCATTTGTACGAGTATTAATTAGCGCACCCTCAGCATCCTTACGCACCCTCATTTGTATGAATATTAATTAGCGCACCCTTACGCACCCTCAAAAATCCGGGTCGAAAACCACCTACTATACTACTTATATATATATATATATATATATATATATATATGGCATGTATATATATATATATATATATATATATATATATATATATATATATATATATATATATATATATATATATATATATATATGTTTAATAGAGTTGAAGATCTGCAATCCAGGCATTTTATTAATTGAATAATTCTACAAATTATTTTGTTCTCTGGATTGTAATTTAAATGTTTTGAGCTTTCGACTCGGTACTTCGAGCCTTCATCAGAAAGTTGGAATGTTTGAATTTTCGCGCTGTTCTCGTTCTTGAAGCCTTTGGGAACGTCTGATTGGTTGATCACGCATTTCGGCTGATGGATTGTTATTGGTTGCCATGGAGTGCGGGTGAATTTCCTGGATTAAAAAAAAAATAAAAAATGCCTGGATTAAATGCCTGGATTACAAATCTTCAACTCTATTAAATATATATATATATATATATATATATATATATATATATATATATATATATATATATATATATATATATATATATATATATAACATATATATATATATATATATATATATATATATATATATATATATATATATATATATATATATATATATATATATATATATATATATATATTGCTTTAGACCTAATGAAACACGAGTTTACTAAACGGCTTCAAACACGACTGCAAATTCAATAGATATACTGCTTTATTAGTATTCTTTATATAAAGAATACTAAAGAGGACACGACTACAATAGATACTGCCTTATTAGTAGTCTTTATAGTGTTTTATCAGGTTTAAAGCCACTGCACGTGACATATTATGGTTGACATGATTTGCCAATAAACTTATGAATTATTAATGAGTGTTTGAAATATATGTATGTATATATTTTTATATATTTATATTTATATTTATATTTATATTTATATTTATATTTATATTTATATTTATATTTATATTTATATTTATATTTATATTTATATTTATATTTATATTTATATTTATATTTATATTTATATATATATATATATATATATATATATATATATATATATATATATATATATATATATATATATATATATATATATATATATATATATATATATATATATATATATATATATATATTATATATATATATATTTGTGTGCATGCTGTCTCATAATATATTAGCATTTTCATGAGAGAAGTTGGAAGCTGTATATTTCAAGCTACATAGGCCACGACATAGTAAAACTAACTGGAACACGTATAACAATTCGGTTTGTAAAGTTTTGGGCAGATTTAAAATTCCTTTCTCATTATAACTATTCTGGTTTCAATACTGCCTTATTCAAAAGAATGCATGCCTGTCAGATGTTGGGATCCAAGGCGCTACTATAGCAAGTACCTGAAGCTAACTGCAATCCTTGGTCAGAAGGTCACCCTGTAAATTGATTATTGAACTTATAATCATATACTTGTGTTTTGATCAATTTGATGATTTTCAATTTCATTTCAAGTTCGTATAAAATAGTAAAAATACAAATATTAAACTAACAAGCGTTGTGTGGTTTGACTAACTTCCTGTTCAGTGGCCGAATTTTGTTCATCAGTCGTCAATCGTGTCGGCTTGATATATGAAAATCTTCGAGCAATCGGGTTGGAGCAAATTAACGAACACTCAATTTAGACAATATGAAACATTAACTCAAAAGAATTTCTTCGGTGCCCGGTCCCCTGTCGCAATTTGCAAGCTTCAAGCGAAGCGGGCAAGTTTGGTCCACGCAGGACTAACTGCAAATTTTTTTGGCTACCTGCAAAAAAACTAAATATACAGGCATGAAAGAATGCTCCATCCAGTTGTTGTTTTCATACAGATCAGTGGACAACATACTGAATTAAATTTCAATGAAAACTTCAAAGCGGTCGAAGCAATAAACGACGAAAACATTCAACTAAAACAAAAATATATTTAAAGGGTATGGGCAATGAAAATTGCTTCATCTATCTTATTGCTTCATCTGAAAAAGCATGAAAAATTAAGCCGATTGGCCGTTTACTGCTCTATTCTATCTCATCTGGTTCCGAAGTTATACGCAAAAATGTGCAAAATATAAATTGCTGATTCAGCACAATGTGTGACGTCATAAGCCGGGTAAGTATGTTTATTGAATAGTAAACTAAAGCATAGCTGAGTTATTATTCGCTCAAATCAAATGAAATTTTGCATACACATAATACATGACGAGACGCACGGGAAAATACTTCTAATTTCGTTGTCCAGGCAACACAGTCGTTCCCAGGCCCCTTACACTGATTTTGAATAACTAGTTGCATTTCTCTATGTGTATGTCATTTTCGAATTATTATCATGCAAGTAAACTTTCGGCATGCATAGGTATCGTACACATACTTCTGATATTATTTTATTTTTATCACTACCTTGAATAAAGCTGTTTTATAAAATTGGCGCAAGGGGCCTGGGAACGACATTGTTACCTTGGCAACAAAATTAGAAGTGTTTTTTCAAGCGTCTCATCATGTACAATCAGTATCCAAAATTTCATTTGATTTGGGCCCATAATAACTGAGCTATGCTTCAGTGTAGTATTCAATAAACATACTTACCCAGCCAATGACGTCACACGTTGTGCTGAATCAGCAATTTATATTTTGCACATTTTTGCGTATAACTTCGGAACTAGATGAGATAGAATAGAGCATTAAACGGCCAATCGGCTTATTTTTTCATGCTCTTTCAGACGAAGCAATAAGATAGATGAAGCAATTTTCATTGCCCATACCCTTTAATTAATGCAAAGATTACTTTGAATCTTTGATATACAATTATCAGTTGTGGAAATATATACATTTATTTTTTATCAGTGAAAATGAAGCAATCTGATTGGCTCAGGAGCCTTTCAGAGCGGGCCGGTTTTTTGCAACCGGCCCGCTCTGAAACGCAACTGCCCGCTGTGAAATGCAACTGTCCGCTCTGGTTTTCGCGCCAAAAACTGAGGTTGAAACAATTTTTAAACGAAAAAATCTGCCAAAAACGTTTGATAAACATAGCCTAACGATAGCCAAGCCCTAAAAGCTTCATACTAAGCACGATGTTCACACGTATTGACAATATTTTGATAAAAATGCGACAGAAAGTCTGAAGTTATTTGACATGTACAAAACTTATACGTCGAGAAAGCTATATATTTTTTAAATGCTCGTGTATTCGGCGACTTAAAAGCGAAAAAATTACAGCTTAAACAGATATGATTGTAAAATAAATGTTTCCCCATTTAAAAGAAGGTTTAACTGCAGCAGTGAAAACAAGTCAGGAATAGATTCTCTACCCATTTGTGTCATGCATTTTTCACTGATAAATATTGTAAACAAAGTAAAAGTTTGCGTTTAAAAACACTTTTTTCAAGCATATTATCGTGAAACGACAAGAAAAAATACAAAAATATAAAAGTAACATACCTTTTTCAATGTTTTTTAGTAGAAAAACGTTGATTAAATCAAAACAGATTGATTTTTATATGTTTTTGATCGGAGCTGAACATGAACCTGTCGTTGTCAGGAGCAACAGATTTTGTCAAAGTCAAAACGCCTGGCATAAAAGTTTTTATTCCAAAGCTAATCTCTGCTACCATATTCATGAAAAAAGCATGTACATCTTTACTGAAATTATACGTCTTTTTGTGTGTTTCTTGCCAGTTTTCACGAGTTTTCGTTTTCGGGTTTTATATCTTTCAACTTTACAATTTTTGTTAGGCTCGCTTTGAAAATACACAACTTCACCACAGAGTAGAGACATACAGAGACGTAACTGACCGTTGTAAACACTGCGGAAGATTACGTTATCATGTACCCACTGTTTTTCGTGCGACCGGGAGAAAAATGATCAACTGCGCGTGCTCAGCAAGTTTAACGTCGTCATCCAATCAGATGCATGCATCTAGTAACTTTCCGAGCATGCGCACAAAAAAGTGGGTACACTAGTCACGTCTCTGTATGTCTCTACTCTGTGACTTCACTGATCTAAAATGAGTTCGCAAGCAACACTGGAATTTTAATGAATTTAATTTTTACATCTGATAAAAAATAAACACGTTATTTACCGGCAGCGTCGGTCCGAATGAGAAAAACTGTGCCCTCAGTCTTGAAAACGTCCCTCGCCCTTCGGGCTCGGGCCATTTTCAAGACCTCGGGCACAGTTTTTCTCATCCGGACCTCGCAGCCGGTAAATAACATATATATAGGTCATGATGTGCCTTCCTGAATGTCGTTCAGTGCGCAAAATTTTTATGGTACTGCAAAGAACATTTCGAGTGCAATTTGTAAAACAAAACTTGCACGAGTGAGTTTTTCAACGATGATCAAAATTGTACGAGCCCAAAGGACGAGTGTTAGGTCTCCTCAAATTGAGCCAAACCAATGCTGCATAGTTGCTTGCAAAAATTGAACATGTACACACGTGCGAAATGATTCACTTGATATTTTGATGCAATGTCGAGAATGCAACGTTGCCGTAGTTTGGGTAGTTGCCAAAAGTTTGCCGTTTTTCAGTCATTTTGTATTATGCATGGGAAATTGATACCGCTTGCTGAAAAAAGTATCAATTTTCCGTGCGTAATACAAAATGACTGAAAAACGGCAAACTTCGCAGGGCTATATTATCCGCATTTTACAACATTTCGCAACGAAACTTCGGAATAATACTAATTTTGTGATGCTGTTGTAGGATGCCCATTGGCAATACGTCATGTAACATTAGTTAAATAGGAACTATTGCATCATGCAGTTGTGACAGTTATCATATTAACGAGAAAGGACAGACAAATATAACATTCAGTCGATTGGGTAGGGGAGTTTCGAAATATTCATTAAAGTTAAGACATACATTAAGTACAATCTGACCCAGCCTCCCAGCAGCCCCCCCACCCCCACCCCCCTTTCTTTTGCACCTATGGTATACCTAATAGGGCCACGGATTGTTATAATTATATTGTTATCTTTAAGACGATGCATGTGATTTACAACCTGTCATGGTGAAAGTCTTTGGACATGCAACATGTAAAAAAGTAAAAAATAATGTAGTTTATAACTTTTGGACATCAAATGAGCTTTGCGCTTTCTGATTGGCTAGTTGTAAATAATGCTTTTCAAAAAGATTGATTCGGCAAATTCGGTTTCAAAATCGACAAAATATTGAAAAAATCGTCCTGAGAAAGCAAAAGAAACATAAACTGTTGTTTTTAACTGGAAAGGTTGGATTCCTTTATTATTTTACTGTGTCGACGTCAAACATATTCGCGGACAATTTAAAACTTATTTAAAACAAACTTCAAACAAATGGCAAAAACTATCCCGACTGTTGCGAAAAACCTTGCCGTGTTATTCTTTTAAATTCATTTTGTTTTGTATCCTATGGTCATTATACTAACAAAAACTTCAAAACTGAGCCACCTACCTGCAATATAAACCTAACGAATTTTAAAGCGGCACTCTCCCCTAGCTTGACAAGCAAAATCGACTGGTATGAGACATTAAAATAATAAAGTAGAGTTGTTTTGTCATTGCGGCACAATACTCAAAAATATAATCTGGGTCAAATAATGTAAGTTGTGAAGACAATTCTGTAAACAATAAAAATTATTGCCATGTTAAACATGATAAGTTTGAATATAGTTCACCAAAAACTATTCTATATAATCGGAATTTGCCTGTTTTTTCGTGTGAAGGACAAAAGACAGCATGTGTTGCCTGAACAGAAGGACAATGTCAATGCTTCTTCGTCCTTCACACGCAAAACATACAAATTCCCTATACACAATAGTTTTTTAGTCTGAATTATGCACAATGCATATCACAATAAAATCAAAACAAAATAAACAAAATCAACCCTTCGCGCCGTTCTAAGAAAGACCTGGGACCGAGTTTGAAACAACACTCACATGAGAGGTTATTTCGCCAGCCTGGTACACAGGCGCTTTAGAGAAAAAAATATCTGATCGCGGTAAGCTACTATATAGAGATCCTTAGCGCGATTATATTTTTCTCTCCAAACGCCCGGGTACAAGGCTGTTATTTCGCCCACCGAGGCCGGTGTGAACGCCTGAGCTGGCGTCTTGTTTTCTGTAAATTGTTCTGTTTTTCTGTAGCGGTTACCAAATTATGAGCAAATATGGTGACAAAATTTAGTTTTCATTTGTATATATAGCCTCAGTGAGTTAACGCTTTACAGAGCGTCTTGTTAAAATTGTTTACGACTTTCATAGCTATTGGATGTCAATTTCCGCCAGCTTGGCATCACTTTTCTGATAGACTGAATGACTGAAGTTCTTGCCTCATCTATATATAGAACTTACAAGAAAGTTGTAGCTGAATCAAAAGATTGAGGGTGGTCAGTGATAATTACGATTAGGTTTTCGGAACTGATGTCATGGAAATAGCGTCAAAATCCGCCATACCCATGTTTTTTGCTTCACTTTTTTGACTTACGAAAGATAGAAGCACGTCCTACAGAATTTGTACAGTTCAGTAATTTTTGAAATGTCTCATGTTTGTTCTGCTTTTTTAGGAGATTAGATCGTGAATATTTTTAATTAACATATTGCTGAGACGATTGTCACATTGTGTGCAACATGCAGAGACAAATTAACGTTGAGTTGATTTAGCAAATTAAACGATAAGCATAATTTGCATTCAAATGGTTTCTAGCCGTCGATATTAATTAATATACATATGTAAGATGATACGTATTATTTCTAAGAAGCGTCAGTTAGTACATCGAAGGACAGAATATAGTTATGAAGTCTGTTGCACTGGCTTTCGTTTTCCTTAACGTTTTCCAATTTGTTTATATGCGTATTGAACTTAAAGATTTCTATCCTTATGGACCTGAGAACGGAGATACCTCGGTACGGTACCAACCAATGATGATGGTAGTACTGGTCGTGTAAATATTAGATTTCCGTTTCCATTCTTTGACGATGAGCACGAATCTCTCTTTCTAAGTACAGTTCTTACATATATATATATATATTTATATATATATATATATATATATATATATATATATATATATATATATATATATATATATATATATATATATATACTGGATCCAGAAAAGTTTGACCTTCGAATATATATATATGTCGGCCATTTTGAATTTTCTTGGGTTAATTATACGCGAACGCATACATCAAATGTCGCTCGCAACGTATTGTATATTGCAATATTATTCCAACAGCTCAAATGAATAAAAGAATCATTGATTGATGTCTTTGCACATAATCATAATGGCTAGTAGGAAATGAACATTTGGAAATGAACATAATGGCTAGTAGGAAATGAACGTTTCTGCTTCGCCAGGTCACGAATGCTGCGTGTGCTGAGTTTCAGGGGATGAAATATCGAATGACTATCGATTCCGTTAAAATTTCCGTTGGCAAAATATAATAGAGAGTTCGGCAAATACAAGGGCAACCGCAACGGCAATATGGTCATTAACAATAGCATTAATCCTCAAAGACAAAGGCGAATGTAAATTACATGGTCTTAAGCGTTGTGCAATGCCGTAGTTGTTGAAACTAATACGTGATTTGCATCATTTTCACGGTGCATGACTACGGCAACAATTCATTCGTTCGATGTTATTTGAGAGTTGTATTGAATTCGCGGACTATTTTTATTTAAGGGTACGTTTGAAAGAAACAGGAATACTTAATGAGGCAAATTAAGTGTAGTAACGTATACTTTGGCTCAAATACAACAATATAAGCAATTATATTTTCCCCGTTGCAGTTGTCGTTGCCGTTCTAGGTTGCCAAACTCTTTAATATAATAATTCTGGACGTAGGTTACAGCTATAAAATAAGCACAAGTGAATACGAAAGAATAAACAAAGAAATTCATCGAGGCATGCTAATAAGCGTCTAAATCTCTAAGGATGCAAAAGAATAAATTACGACATGCCAAAAAGATCAGGTTCCAAATTGTGACAAGAGTTAATTAGCTAACAACCCTCAAATGTTCATTAGATAGCTACTACAAATATGTGTAAGAACTTCAAGCAATGATCCTCTACTTATTCGAGCTGTTGGAATATTGCAATATACAGTACGTTGCGAGCGACATTTGATGTATGCGTTCGCGTATAATTAACCCAAGAAAATTCAAAATGGCCGACATATATATATATTCGAAGGTCAAACTTTTCTGGATCCAGTATATATATATATATATATATATATATATATATATATATATATATATATATATATATATATATATATATATATATATATATATATATATATATATATATATATATATTATATTACTGTAATTTATAATAAGTACTTCTGAATTGGTGCAGGATTTGCATGATTGGAACACCAGGAAACAAACTTCCCGACAAACCAATCCTTCCATAGCAAGGCCTGAAATCCTTCCCAAAGTGTTAATACATTGTAATGTTTATAAATTAAAACAAACTTTAGCCAAAAATTTTAGGTCAGTCATAATTTAACAGCAACTTGGATCATTTTGTGATTGAAAATGGCTGCCAAGAAAATATATATTTCAAGTCATATAATGTGCTGTATTATACTCTACATGACACTTTAAATTAAGTCAAATATTCGACTGATGTCGCACTTAACGGTCTTAACCCATCAAGTGCCAGCACTCTTGACTCTCCCCTTGATGAGCAAAATCGTCTGGCATTAGACAGTCTGATTAATTTAACCCATTGAGCAGTAGCAATCATCTGGCACGTTAAGCTGAGTAAAATAATTTGGTAGCGCTTAAAGAGTTGAACAAACGTTTCGAGACTTGGCTCATGTAAAATGCATGCAACGTTTAGACAGGACGTAAAACAGATTATTATATATCAATAGTCAAAGTCGCATTTTTCTAGTGTTTTACTGGTTGAGAGCATATCACGTGAGAGTGACGAAATTAGGCTGTCTCCCTCGCAACAGCGCGAGAGGGAGATAATACGTTATCGACCGGCGAATAACAAAAAAATCACGTGCCCCATCACGTGAAGATGCGACCTTTGGCCATGCCTAGTACGTAATTAAAACTTTCGCTTTAAGTAACTGCAGTGTAGCCAGTGTTTAATACAACGTTTTAACAATAAAATATTTCATGTATTTACGTTCATTTGTTCTTTAATTTGTTGTTTCTTTGACTATTGATATATAATAAAACACTTATTTACTGAGACCTCGGGAAAGCAGTGTGTTTTGTGGACCCTCGACCGTCGATGTTAAACATCGACGGTCTCGGGTCCACAAAACACACTGTTTCCCTCGGTCTCAGTAAATAAGTGATAAATATATGTTGTCTGTAATATGTAAATAGTCTTGCAGATAACCATAGCATTTTTAGTGATGGAAAGAATATTGAGAAACAACCAAATACATCCCACTTACCATTGAGTATTAATTAACTAGAAAATACATGCATGCAGAAACCCTCGCTTTGCTGACAAGACCGTTGTATTTTCCGAACAGGGAGTATCTAGAGTAGTTGTCATGGTAACACAATAATTTTTTAAGAATATTCTTACAAATGAAAATCGCCTAAAAATATCACTTTTAATTACAAAATTATCAATTTCCCAACATATATATGTTAGGTATGTAATTATACGGAATACAAGCTTCAATTTAAGGTGAAATTCAACCACAAACAAATCACAAAACGTTTTAAAGTGTTCTTTATAAAACTAAACTGCCTTTAACTATTAAATGGCTTTATCGATAAACTTTGAGTTTGCAATAAAATGATTTCAAATTCTCGCTTGCAAATAACTTTGGTCTTTGCTTTATTTTTTATTTAAAAAATTCAATAGTAATAAAGGGAATCAATATTAAAGTTACACTGAAATTTATATATGCTGTCTTGTTTAGTTGTTTCATATACGCAAAGGCCGTCGGGTTTTAAGCCATATAAAATCAATATTTAAAACAAACTTACCTTCGTTAACGTCGGCTGCCTTCTTTTAGCTGATTCTTTCGCCCTTTCTTTCTTGAAATTTACAATATCTTGCAGAAATACGAGCAAAAATGAAATATATATATTTGCAAGAAATTTATCAATCATAAAATCAAGAAATGTTTGCTATTTCGCTGTCGTCATGCAGTCGTTATAATGCAAACTTTAAATTGGACCAATCAGTGTCCGTTATTCATGACAATCCGCCATATTTTTGAGATCAGTGAGGATGACCACCCATCGTTGGTGACCGACGCCCGTGCTCATTGATGAACTTTAGACTTCGCTAATGCTTTCGTTTCCCCGGGTGTAAATAGCCGGGGGAGAATTAGTACCCTCGCACGGCGCTTCGCGCCGCCGGATCGGGGACAAGATGGGCTTCGTCCACAACAATCGCTTTTAAATTATCTGTATATTTCCTCGATTTTAATAAATATTCAAAAACTTTCATGTCTGGATTGCTGTCCATATACAATGACTCTCCCAAACTACACATCGTATCCTTCGAATCATCAACTTGAACAGCTTTCATAATTGAAACATTTACATGATCCTTGAGTTTACTGATTTTGTCAATCATCACCACATTTAATGGTGAAATAACCAGAACAAATTAATATTAATCTTGCATGTGAAACACTATTACTTTCAAGAAATTCTTAAACTTCACTTCTTGCAAAAAATATGCAGCGTCAGCATTTTCATTGGCCGCAAACACGTTTACTTCCGGCAAACTACAAGATTTTTGAAGTTCCGGTTTTGGTTTTCGCCAGGGCCTTCGGCAACGCAGTGTCAGCCGTGAGGCCCTGGGACCGAGTATACTAGGCATCAAATTTCGTCCGGAAATTTGGTGAAAACTTTGGTCAAATCTTTATATAAAAATCTTTATATAAAAATCTTTATACAAAAATCTTTATATAAAATCTTTATATAGTTTGCATAACAATGGTCTTTTGTTAAAGTGTTCTTTAGCTGGTATAAAGACGTATGCACGTGACTAATTTCCTACTCAAGATTGGATAATTGCTTCATGAATTATTAATGAGTTTTTGAAACTATTTTAAAAAACTCATTAATAATTCAGGAGGAAAACACAAAGAAAAATCATAAGCGTGTCGTATCTTTATATGTGATAAAAAATTATGTTAATTTACATAAACTTTAGCTTTGCTTTTCTCGGTTTAGACAAAGTTTATTTTAAAAATTACTTCGCCAATGAACTCATATAAGTTGAGCCGTTTTTTAAGCCTTTTAAAGCACTTGTAGTTGCACTCCTACGCGTGCTTTCAATAGTACTTATTATAATACATACTGTATGACAGCATGGCATAATATAGCGTAATAGACTACAGTATAGAATAGAATAGAATAGAATAGAATAGAATAGAATAGAAACTTTATTTCACGAGGGAAAACGTATTAACCGTAAAAGTTATCTAACATACGGCCCTCGCACTATTTCGATATTTTCAGGCATAAAAAGTATTAAAGATTACGACTATTTACATTTGAGAAAAAAATAATTAGTAATGAATACAATTACAATTTAGTAATTATTTACAATTTATACAAAATAGATCTTCGATATGGTTAGTAAGGTTAAGCTTGTTAGGAAAGATTTTACGAATTTTTTGTTTGGCGTTAGTATACGAAGAGCAAGATGGCGAAGCAGCAAGTTGCTTACAATCGCTATCTAAGCAATTAAAAAGAATGGAAGCACTGTACAGAAATGTTCGTTTACCAGAGTCAGTGCCCGAGAAGGGGGGGGTTGAAGGTCATATGCGCAAGCTCTAGTCAGAGCCCAAATTCTCCAAATTCTCGTCAGAGCTCTAGTCAGAGTCCAAATTCTCGCATGCAAATAACTTTGCTTACTATAATAAAAAAGGGTAATCAATAAAGATACACTGAAATTATATCCTGGCTTGTTTCATATTTTATGTATGCAACGATCGGCTTTTAAAGTAATTATAAAGCAAACAATGCATCAATATTTAAAACAAACTTACCTTCGTTAACAACGGCGCCTTTACTCCCTTCTTTTTGCAATTCTTTCGCCTTTATTTTATTAAAAAGCTTTTGAAATTTACAAAATCTTGCAAAAATGTAATATATTTGCAAGAAATCATCAAATCAAGAAATTTGCAATTTCGCTGTCGTCATGCAGTCGTTATAAAGCAAATTTTAAATTGGACCAATCAGTGTTGGCTATTCGTGACAGTCCGCTTTATTATGACATCAGTGATGATGACCACCCACGCACAGTGACCCACGTCCGCGACCATCATTGGATGAACTTTAGATTTCGCTAATGCTTTTGTTTCCCCGGGTGTAAATAGCGGGCGGATTCAGTACCCTCGCACAGCGCTCCGCGCCGTTGGCTCGGGGACTAAAGTTTGTTCCTAACTTCCATAAGTTCTCTAAAACGTTGAAACATTGTTTTTCCTAATGGTTTAGTCAACAAGTCCGCTAAATGCTTTGTTCTGGGATGATACTTAGGATTCTTTGACAAAGTTATTGCACCTCGATTATCCTCTTTGATCATCGTTGGCTTGTTTTGAACAAAACTGATATTTTCGTGTAACACACGTAACCAAACTGCTTCCTGACACGCTAACGATGCAGCGTCATACTCCGCTTCAGTTGAAGAAAGTGCGACAACACTTTGTTTCTTACTAGCCCAACTGATTACTCTTCCACACAGTGTAAACAAATACCCTGATTGCGATTTTCGTCCATTTGGATTACTTCTCCAATCAGCATCAACATAACCATTCAACTGTACTTCAGTTTGTTTGTTTCCATCGAATGTAATTCCGTAATCAATTGTTCCTTTCATGTATCGTAAAATACGTTTAGCTGCTGTCCAGTGTTCAAGTCCTGGGTTTGAACAAAATTGATTAACCAATCCTAACGCTTGAGCAAGGTCAGGTCTAGTACCAGTTACCGCATAAGTTTATCCACCAATTAAGGCTTGAAACTTGCTTTTCTCTGGTTCTCCTTCGTTACGTAGTAATTTAGTGCTTTGATCAACAGGCGTTGCAGCTGGTTAATTGCATTCCTCCATGCATTCCAAACTTCTTTAACAAATTCGTGAGATATTGTGATCGATGTAATCTCATTCGTTTTTTGTTTCTATCTCTTCTACTTGAATACTAAGGCAATAATGAACTTCTCCGAGATCTTTCATTTCAAAACGCTTTCTCAATGCTTCTTTCTCTTTATGAACCATTTTCTTACTATTACTCGCTGGCATCAAGTCATCGACGTACAAGGCTATGAGCATTATATCATTTCCCTCTCGCTTTATGTACAGAAAGGGTCCGAGCTTGATTGTACATAGCCGGAATTCTTTAAGAATTGATCGATCGTGTTGTACCAACATCTTGATGACTGCTTCAAGCCGTATATACTTATGTTTAATTTACAGACTTCCTTACTTTCTTTCACGTATCTTTCTGGTTGCTTCATGCATATTTCTTCTTCCAATTCACCGTTCAAGAACGCCGTAGAAACGTCCATTTGATGTACTTCTAAATCTAATTGGTTAGCAATTCCCACTAGTGAAAGAATAGATGTATATTTCGCTACAGGAGAAAAGGTTTCATCATAATCTAATCCTGGTTCTTGTGAGTATCCTTTCGCATCTAAACGAGCTTTGTGGCGCTCTACAGACCAATCCCCGTTGTATTTAACTTTAAATACCCATCGACAATCGATAGCATTACCACCTTCAGGCAGATTCCCTAATGTCCATGAATTGTTCTTAATATGAGCTGAACATTCGTTGTCCAGAGCTTGTTTCCACTGTTCTTTATCTGAACAATTTAGAGCTTCCCTTATAGTTGTAGGCTCTTCTAGATGTACTCACTATTAATACATGCAACATTATTTTGCCACCAATTGCTAGTAATTAGTACATCATGTCTATCTGGTGGTTCTAGTTTGCGCGTTGAACGTCGTGGTTGCTGCTCCACTTCGGTTTCTCTACAGTTGCTCGTTTCTTCAGTACGTTCACCATGATCAATTGTGTCTCGATCTCTTAAAATAACATGCTCGGCTGATGGTTTGTTCTCTTGTGGTTCTTCTTGGTCGTCAGGGGCGGAATCATTCAAGTTTCCAATTTTCATAAATTTCTTCTGTTGAATAAATTCATCTTCATCAAATAAAACATCCCTTGATATGTGTAATTTCCGAGTCTTAGGATCATAAAGCTAAGTCAATTTCCCCTAATTGAAATACTATATCCAACAAATATACTTTTCTTGGTCTTCGAATGCCATTTCTTTCTGGCTTCTTTAAGAACATACAAGCATGCTTTGCATCCGAACACTTTAAAATTGGGCACGTCTGGTTTCTTACCATTGAAGCATTCATATTGGGTCATATTGTCCACTTCTACTGTAGGACAACGATTTCTAACAATAACTGCTGTGCATACTGCTTCAGCCCAAAATTTCGTATCCAGTCCAGGATTATGTATCATAGATCCTGCATGGATACAGCCCCGTTTATTTTGGTCGCAATACTTTTTCACGGTGTCATTGACTTGACTAGCTTTGATTAGTAGATTTGACTTGTCCGTTCGAGGTAAAATTTCTGATATAGTAATGCTTGTTTGAGGGGAGTCCTGATTTATCTGGATTCCCAAGTTGATAATTCCTTGTGCGATTTGATCTGGCGAGGCACTTTTATTTAGATCGTTTGTTCCAACCATAGATATCTTATATACACTAGATAGCGCATCTCTTTTAGTAAAATTGAAGCCAAGAATATTCCAGCGGTTACCCTCATTTGAATAGATGGCAGCCATGTTGGTCGTTCCCACTTGCTAATAAACGCTTAAAAACAACAATAACTTTCATCATTTTAATAGTTTAAAAACGTATTTGGAATAGGGTTAACTTAATGTTTAAGTTCCCTGTTTAAGAAATAGAAAACATACGAATCTTCTCATTTCATGGGAACGACCTGAGACTGCAATCATGGCTTCAATTTTTGAATTGCAGAATAATTAGATGCACTATCTAGTGTATATAAGATATCTTTGGTTCCAACATGGAGAATTATGTTCTCTGGTTCTTTTCGAACTACAGGTTTCAAGTAGTCTTCCATATCAGTACAGTTTGCTCCTGCAAAACTTTTGACTACAACGTGATTAATTAAATGACGTCACTTTTAATCAGTTTACTGACATTATAACGCCAATTGACCAGAAAAAATCGTACTGACGGCTACAGGAATATAAAATAATCGGTCAATCAAGTACTTATACAATGCATGCACTTATTTCGTGTTTAAAGAGTAGCAACATCGTACTCGAGCCTTAGTGTTGAAAGAAAATGTGGGTATTCGGAAATTCAATTATAACCATACACACACTTAGATTTGCTTCGAGCACGTTTCTAAGGACTCGGAAACAGCGGCGCACATAATAATTTGGCGCAAAAGTTGTAACTAATAAATACCAGCTATTGTTAACTTACAAGCTACACCCCTAGGGAAAAATCCGACTGTAAATTTTGACGCACGCAAAGTATCCAAGTCTTTCTCTTCCATTTACCTCCCTCAGTTTCGCGCTTTTTTCACCGCTTGCGTGTGCCGCTATTTTTGTCTCACTGAGATATGGATTCTGCAACAAATCTAACACGTGATACTAACTCCGTGTTCAAAATTACCTGGCGCAATTTATCCTGCAAAACTGGATCTGGAACATCTTCTAAAGTGAGGTGTTCTACTGCTGCATCGCGACTACCACTTGCAACGTAGGCAATGACTCCAGGAGATAACCCTGGTACTCCGGTGCAGTTATTCAAAATTGAGTGTAAGACCATCTTTCGATCCGACCAAAGCAAATAGGCCACCCGGGACTAAATCATACTTGTGCATTGGAAGTAAATGGCCCTTTCGACCTTCGAACAAATCAAGAGAACCGAGTGGCTTCTGCAACCGATCCATCAGAATGTGAAAATATTCTCTTGTCAACCCCCCAGCATCTACACCAGGCTCATTAACAAACGACACATTCAGGTGCTTTGTGATATCAAATTCTGGGTGTTCATACTTTCTCACAACCTGTTGTAACATGTCCTTGTTTCGGTTTATAACGACATCCATCTCTTCTCCAAACGTGTTAACAACAGCACGAGTAAACCTTTTGAGAGACTGTAAAGGATTCCAAGAGGTATCCCATAGCTCATCGTCATCTGCTATGTCTTCTGGCTCATTATGAGTATCTGGATCATCGTGAACTTCTGGCTATGGGATACACAAAACAAATAAACATTCTTGTTTACGATAAATTCTGTATTAATAACATCACATTTTATTTTTTTTTCTTCGAAGGTCAGGACAACGGAACAGAAGATCCCAATTAAGTCCCACCAAGACAACACAAATACACACGTATAAATAAAAACTATTCACAACAGTAAAAATTAATCTCGATTGAAGAATGTTCGAATTGTTAATCTATTGAGAATATACAAAACTCAGATGCAGTTTACACAAACGTTTAAGAAACTGCAATAATATTCTCTATTGCACATAGAAATATATGAGACGATGATAAACAAAGGGGATGGATATGGTAAAAGTTCTAATATGAACTATGTACAGGACGTATCAAAAAAGGTAATCCGACTTTAGCAAGTAAATTGGGAATAACAACATCAGTGACCAGTCTGCACGTGTCACTGAGATCATTTATAAACATATAAGCTGGTTAGATTTATTACTAGTAATCAAATTCATCAATACAATACAAGAAACGCTAGTCTACACCGAACATATGTTTGTAGAATTAACAAAAACAATTCACCGTACTTTATCAAGGTCCTAAACTCTGGTGTTCTCTCCCAGATAAACGTAGAAATGCCGAAACGTTGACTTGCTTGAGGAATAGAATGTTGGAATACCAGCTGCATGAACTATAAATTTATTTTCATGTTCACTGGTGGTCTTTGGAGGCGAATAGGGATTGGATTCCCTCTTGGGATTAGCAATGCTTACATAAATGTGAATGTTTATTTTATCTAAATTTTATGCTTAAGGAGACATCTCATTACAAGCTTTATGGTTTCTGGATGCCTTCTTGTCATTATTACCTTACTCATCTATTTAAAATCATTCCTTTATTTATTTTTTTGTTTAATCGTTCTTTTGTAAATAGAATAGTTGTAATAGTGACTTAAAGTAATTCCTAATTCCTGACAGGAAATAGTTTAAGATCTGTTTTACAACTTGACACCGAGAGTCTCTGTACAATGAAATAACATGCAGGCCATAAGAGTGAAGGTGTACAATAATATAAATACATGTCACTCCAAGTAATTTGTCGATAGCAACTTCAACATTCATATTTGCATTTGATAGTGTTTTTGAAATTGTTTCATGGTCAAGAAATGGAAACATCTCACTGATATGCTGTAGCTGTGATGTTGCTGTCTCGCCAATACTAGGACTTTGCTCCAAACACCTGGTTCCTGAATATTGTCTTGGCAAGCATGATGGACTACTGAAAGATGATGATGATGGCTGAGGAATGTAACTAGTTTCTTATATTATAGGACGAGACAGATTTACTTGGTTCTACCAGTGATCTTGATGCCACCACACCTTTCCTTGACAAGCATTGTTGGTTATCTGAAGTGGATAGTTGAAATGCATTGCGCGTTACAACAGAAGATGGAGTGGATACACCTGAAATTGCTGGTAATGATTTCTTCTTCACTGGAAAGAGAACCTTCTCCACTCATCTGAGATAAAACATGACAGTGCTAGAAAAACCGATTTGATCAGCATACATACCTATAATATATAGCAGACAGTAGCACATAACAACGCATTTAGTTTTAGCATACACTAATTACTTATGCTCAGTGTAGGCAACTTCATTGTATGCATGAATCTAGGATCATGGCGACTGGAGGGAGGGGGGTAAGGGGGGTGTAAAATCCCCCAACTGTGAAACTGAGGTAAAATTCAGGAAAAATCCAAGTTGACATTTTGAGATTTTCAGGTAAAATTTGCGTAAAAAGTCGTTACTTTTGTGAAATGATAACCATTTTTGTAAAATTTGGGCCTCTAAAATATAAAAAATAACAAAATATAAGTACACTCAAACCCCTACCAAAGCTACCCTAGGCGAATGGCAAAGCTACCCTGGGGGAATGGCCAAGACAGTAAAAACTGCAAAAATTGAATGATAAATATAAATATATATGTAGAATGACTAAAATCACTATACAGTACAATATTACCTGAAACTCAACATCGGTGCAGGACCGTATGTAGACAAGTCCATTACCGGCAACATGCTTTAGGACTTTGCCTGTGATCCTCTGTCCCGATGGCAAATTGACTGCAATGACTGATGTCTCTGATGACTTGACGAACTCAAAACTGAAAAGAATGGAAAATTTAAAATTTAGCAACATTCATTAATCTATTTTAAACGATTTTCAGTTCAGTCTTGCAATATTAACTAGAGATGCGCATTTCCTATGAACGAATTTAGACAATTTATTATTTTGGTTCCATAATTTAATATTGTGACAACCACTGAGCGATCAATAGACGCCATTTTGGCACACTACATGAGCGAACCGCATCCACCCAGAGAAAATAGGGTTGCACGGTCAATCGTGTTGAAAAAAAATAATAGGGTCGGCAGAAAAAATAATAGGCTCTGTTGGGAAACTAGAACCACAAGTATTTTTTCAAGCCCAGAGCATGTGGGAGTATATTGCAGCCTAATAGGTTAACCCAACATATTGGCAGATTCTTTGGTTAACCATTAATATGCAAGAATCTTCTTTTGATAAGTAAAATTGTCTTGCATTAATTATTCTAACCCATTGCGGACTATAATGGGTGAGAATAACACCAGTTGTTGACTGTGCAGCACTGTTGATTATACAGTATACATTTGGAAGCAATGTGGCTTAATGGGTCAATGTTTTTAAGATAGAAGTTGTGAAAATTGCCTGGTGTATTAAATAGAGGATATGAGACAGTTATGAGAAGATATGAATTGATGTTCTTGTGTCAAAAGCAATATCTCATACATTCGGTAACTTGGCTGCGCCCACTTGAGATGTTTTTGCCACTCGAACATAAAATCCATATCTTCTTGCAACCGTCTAATATCCAGTACATTTCTTCAAGATAACAGTTAAGGGGTGAAACACATGGAATGATAGGGTTTTTGGCTGACCTAATGCCTGGCCAGTTTTAAGTAAAGCATTTTTTAATATGGCTTTGTCTGATTGTGTTTTTAATGATTAATTGTTATGCAAATTTAAAACTGTTGTGTGGGGAGTTCGCATATTTTTATATTAGCCCAGAGGTGATCTAGATTTTGTTGAAAAAAATTGCAAATACCTGGGGGGTTGCCCGGGGGCAGGGGAGATTGTAATAACCGGAAGAATTAAACCATACATAACAATGATAGGTGCAAATTTTTGTTAATATTATATAAAGGAATAACATTGCCATTTTATCGCGAAGAGTTTGTTCATCCCACCTTTTATCAAATGTACAAGCGTCAACGCAGAACCCCTCTTTTTGCAAGTTTGCTTTCGCTTCGCGTCTCGGCACCCTGTCGTACGTTGGCCTTGGGAGTAAGTAGACATCCTTCAGAAATAACTCGTTTCTATCTGAAGGGGATGGTTGAGAGGAACAACCATTACTTTGCATGTTTGAGCAACGTCGAGTTCCACTTCGGCGCGGTCGAATTGGGCCAGATCTACGACCCATTTTAACATTACCGTAGTTGAGTTGTGAATTGAACGACGGCACAGACAAATTCAACGATTGCTGAGGTAAACTGACAGGCTGCGATGGCCCAAGACCAGGTTTTCCCTCAACTGCGATTGTCGTACTTGTGTTAGACGTGTTTATATTTCTCGGTAAACGAAATGCCTGATTTAATTCACTGCTAATCGTTCCATGCTGCATTGATTGAGTCGATTGCCTTTCTTCAAACAGTTGCCCAAAAATAACACAAACCATCGACTGTATTTCATCTTCAGAACAACTGGTACGATTTCAGTAGTTTGTGGGTTGTTTGTCTTTTTTTAAATTAATTTTAGTTATTTATCTATAATTGTAAATATTCGTACGTTCAAATATGGAGGCATTAAAGAATTATATTACTCAACAATTTGAACTTATTTTTTTGTATTATTAAAAACAGTTTATCGGCATTCGACAAAAGCAGTTTTAATAGTTGAATGAACATCTCAAAACATTTACAAAGTGATTGAAGTTAAATTTTGTATTAAATCAAAGCTTCAAACCATTTTGTCCGTTTTGTGCAAAATATATAATTAAAATTGAAAAATTTAAATTATTGTGTTGCCAAGGCAACACTTGACGTATAGCGCGAGCCTGCGTTGGCTGATTGCTAATACTTCATGTTAAATCAACGTTTGGAGAATATAGTCGAGGGGTTGCTGCATGCATGTACTTCTAGTATTTTGATAATCCATTTTTATTGTATATGAAATAAAATTCAGCATACCAGGTCTTTTTCTGAAATTAAAGATGTCAATTTTTTGCCTATAATAGAATACATTTCAGACCGTATTGGCGACAGATGGCATAAATTCTATTTCAATTTTTACTACAATAAAATTGAATGGACCTTTGTTACTGCTAGCAGTGTCGCAGCTTAAGTAAATAACAATATTTATTTTTACTAGAATATTTCCTTAGTTCTAATTATGTTAGACGGTCGTTTTAATTTTTTTAAAATTTAGGCCGGTTTTAACACAGGTGACGGGTTTAGATATTTTAATATTCCAAACT
Organism: Paramuricea clavata; assembly: GCA_902702795.2. Taxonomy (NCBI): domain Eukaryota; kingdom Metazoa; phylum Cnidaria; class Anthozoa; order Malacalcyonacea; family Plexauridae; genus Paramuricea; species Paramuricea clavata. Next base: position 23,825 of record CACRXK020005866.1, read on the forward strand.
CTCGTACTCCTGCCATTATCAACATTGTTTCAACATCAAACTATCAAGATCCTGGGTTGTGGATATTTCAAGTCGACGGGGACATTGTTGAAAATCGTGGTTGTACGTCAAGTAGCGGTATAATTATTCTCGATTCTTTTTATCTAATAACACTAACGTTTTGAAATTTAAATAATATTCACCTCCCGAACGACTACAGTTGTGAACTGATACACAGTGAAGTCTAATGCCCAGTAACTAAATCATCTTCAGACTACACAAATGAATTAATAACAATAAATTAATCAGAAGGTGATTAAGATTATAATTTAAATATTAATCTGCGGAAGATTTATATTAATAATATCTAAATAGTCTACAGGTATCGACTGATTAACATCACAGTCTAATTTCCAAGACATAATCTACCTAATCCGCGGGCTAACGGTACAGAGCGCCGTTCCGGGCGCAAGCCCAGGGCGAAGGTATTAATTCCGTCGGGCTAATTACACCCGGGACATCCTCGGTCCCCAGGCTTCGATCACGGTGTCCAAACCTAGTTCGCCAAGCTAAAATTCTAGGTGTTACGGTTAGTGATGATTTAAGATGGTCTACGCATGTCCTAAACATAATAAAGAAAGCCAACAAGAGAATCTTCTTCATAGTCCAATTAAAACGAGCTAAAATACCAGCCAAAGAAATTCTAAACTTTTATTGTTGCTGTGTCAGACCAGTTCTGAAATACGCTTGTGAGGTATTTCACTTTGCTCTGCCTAAGTATCTCAGTGATAACATAGAACGAGTCCAGAGAAGAGTTACATCCATAATCTTTCCCGGTTTTTCTTACAGCGAGTGTTTGGACAAAGCTAACTTGACACTCTTAAGCGATCGTCGAAGGCATGCCTGCTCCAAACTATACAATCAGATAACTAAGGACCCTGCACACAAGTTGTCGAATTTGTTTCCTGCACGTCCTCCTATCACCAACGACTTGCGTAGTATACGTGTCTTCCAAACACCAGTTATTAAAACTGATAGATTTTTAAAAACATTTATTCCTTCTTGTATTAAAGAATTCTCTTAAGCGTAATCTTCGTAGTTTTAACTTTGTAAATACATATTTTATATACTGAGTTACACACTTTTAGCCTGAAACAGCAGCATATTTCTAACACACTTTAACATATTTGTAACGTTCTTTTATATACTTTTTTTAGATAAACTTTATTCTCATAATTACCATTGTTGTAAAGTAACACGCAATCCAGTCGTACTCGGCTGCAATGTGTTTTCTTATTAAATCTATCTATCTATCTATCTATCTGACTGATTAACATCACAGTTTACTTTCCAAGACATAATCTATCTAATTAATTATTAAATTTTCCGAAAATGATAAATTAGTTTCCGGCAACAATTTTAATTAAATCGATAACTTAATATCTTAAAATATTCTTAGTAATTACAATATGATTATTTTCCATCAAAATTTTCCAACGAAACTCAAAACTATAATTATATTAGCTGTATACTGTATGTTTAGGTCTGGTGCTATCACCGAGATCAGGAATTGAATTAGGAGGAACTAAAATGTTTATTGGTGGACCTTGTTATAAACCTGATGATCAAATTGTATGTCGGTTCAACAAGACTATTGAGGTAGCTGCTGTTTTCTTTCAATATCTATTTTACTAATAGTATATTATGTTTATTAAGCGTGAATTTTATCAGTTAATGCGTGGCTTCGGTGACGCAGTCGTCAGAGCAAGCACATTTCACCTCTTGAATCGTGGGGTTCTGTTCTCGCTACGGACTCATGTGAAAAGAGTCTGTCAACGCTCTGCCAAAAGTCGTGGGTTTTCTCCAGGTGCTCCAGTTTCCTCTCACAAGAAAGTTGACAGGCAGGTGCGGCGCTAAAAGGGGGCAGGGGTATAACACCCCCCAATGTTGTAATGTAAAATAACAACATATGTAAGTGACGTTGATTAAAAAGTAATAATGATAGTCAAAAAGTGGAGAAATTTACGAAAACATTAGGGAGAAATGGGAGAAACAAAGGATGTTTAAACGAAAATAAGATGAATAATATGATATCCGGAAAATATTTTTTAGTCCACCCCGTATGAAAAGCTTTATGGTCTATTTTCATCGTAACTTTGCGTAGTTATCAAAGAATTACTGGTCTCCGTTATACATAATTATGATTAAAGTTATTCATAAGAGTCACATGGCTGGGTAGCCGCAACAGCTATCGCCAATTACAGTTAGCGGTCCCAAGTAGTAGGAATCAAATAAAAAAAACAAGGTTATAATCTGAACTATACATTTGGAATTATTGATATTAATATTTTTTGTTATTGTATTGGTGTATGCCCAAAAGCTAGGAAAATATTGGTGAAATGTTGGTTTAATTGACCTTAGAAGTGCTTACGTCACGCTATTTTTAATAGAGAGGACTTCTAAAATGCATAGTGCATTGTGAGATAGTTTCAGGTCAATAATTCATTGTTAGAAAATTACATGACGTAACCACTTCTAAGATACATTTGCATGAAAATTGTATGACGTAACCACTCAGTAAGATACATTTGCATGAAAATTGTATTAGAGGGTTAGATGAAATTATTGGATAATCCATTATTGTATAATTTATCCTTGTGTAATCGAAGTAATGTCCAATACAGGCATCTGATGTCTGATGGTGAAGATGGTGTACGGTGGTGTATGATGGTCGAAGTGTGTCAGATGGTTTTCAGATGGTGTATGATGGTGTATGATGGTCGCAGTGTGTCAGATGGTTTTCAGATGGTGTATGATGGTGTAGGGTGGTTATACAGGGAAGGGTTGTCAGATGGTGAAGATGGTACAGATGGTGTATGATGGTCGCGGGGTGTCATTCGCTGTAGGATGCTTATATTAGATATTACATTGCTATA
>CACRXK020005867.1:0-26738 GCA_902702795.2 Paramuricea clavata
CAGAACGGTTTAACAGATAGCTACTCCAAGATCATTGACACCCAAAAGGCAGAAGGCATTGTGGAAGTTGCCAGTCAAGACCCCCAAGGAGTAGAGTTCTACATCCCCCACAAACCCGTGATAAGAGAAAGCGCTGAGTCAACAAAGGTGAGAATCGTCTATGACGCCTCAACCAAAGCCAACAGCGGAGCCCCTAGTCTAAACCAATGTTTGAATCCAGGCCCCCCACTGCAGAATGACCTTTGGAAGGTCTTGGTGAGAATGAGATTCCTCCCTGTAGCATTGTGCGGAGATATTAAACAAGCGTTCTTGCAAGTTCGGATAAGAGAAACGGACAGGGACGCACTCCGGTTTCACTGGAGTCCAGATGCAAGTCGTGAAGTCGAGACCTTAAGATGTACAAGAGCTTTGTTCGGGCTGACATCGTCACCATTTCTCCTCGGGGGAGTGATTGAACATCATCTGAAGTGTTGGGAAAGTAGGAAACCGGACGTAGTAGTTGAATTGCAAAAGAGCCTGTATGTGGACGACTTAGTGAGCGGGAAGACAACAGTAGAGCAAGCACAGACAATGAAAGACGACGCGATAGAGATATTCAACGATGCTACATTCACGCTTCACAAGTGGCATTCGAACAGACGAGAGTTGGAAGAAACGACGAACGACAATGAAGAGAAAACATTTGCGAAGCAACAACTTGGAACACCCAGTGAAGGAGAAGCTAGCATTCTGGGACTAGCTTGGTCAAAAGATAAAGATGAGTTAAAAGTCGTTGTTCCCTTTGGGGAAGTTACTACAACAAAGCGTGGGATTTTGAGTAAACTAGCTCGAATATATGATCCCCTCGGACTGTTATCACCAAGAACTTTACAAGGGAAGATAATTTATCGTGAAGTGTGCGAGAAGAAGATATCGTGGGATGCTCCGTTATCTGCTGAGCAAAAGAATGATTGGCTCAAATGGGAGAAGCAACTGCCAAACCACATAGCTGTGCCACGTTCAATACCCACCTTCCAGGAGGACATCGAGTCAATTGTATTGCATGCCTTTGGTGACGCAAGTGGCAAGTGTGTAGCAGCCGTTGTTTATGCTGTGGTTAACCAACCCTCTGGTACAACGCAAGGTCTAGTAGCAGCGAAGGCGAGATTGGCGAAACACGGGTTGACAATACCCAGGCTAGAGTTGGTCTCTGCACACATGGCATCCAACCTCGTAGACAACGTGCGACAAACCCTGGATGGATTTCCTGTGCAAGAAACATATGGTTGGCTCGACAGTACAGTGGCGCTACACTGGATAAAGGGCGGAGGAGAGCATAAACAGTTCGTAGCCAATAGAATTCAAAAGATCCAGTCAAAACCTAACATACAGTGGCGCTATGTTCCGACCGATTGCAATCCTGCTGATGTGGGAAGCAGAGGTGGCCAAGTGAAAGACAACCAACTGTGGTTAAATGGACCAGATTGGCTTAAAGATAATCGTATGTGGCCAGAAAATATCGTAACCTGTGCAACCAAAGAAAGCGAAGCTGAAGCGAAGATGATCAAAACCGTGCTAGGATTGACCCAAGATAACTCGGACTGTTTTGACCACATCCTTGAGAAGTTTGCATTACGAAAATCCATGAGAATATGCGCGTGGATTACGAGGTTCATAACAAACCTGAGAAAACCCAATAGTAGAACTTTGGGACCACTAACGACTGATGAGCTCGAGCAGCAATATGTATTTTGGCAAAAGAAAGTACAACAGAGCTGTGGTAGCGAAGACGATAAGCTGCGACTCAATTTACAAGAGAACCCCCAAGGTATCCTGGAGTGCAGGGGACGCATTCAAGGTCATTATCCAGTTTATCTGTCAGACAAGCACATCTTTACGACCAAGCTGGTGGAAGATGCCCATCTATGCACCCTTCATGGGGGAGTGGGGATGACCATGGCCCGAATTCGAGAACAATACTGGGTCCCACGACTTAGACAACTTACACGCAAAGTAATCAAGAAGTGTTACGGTTGTCGTAGATTGCAAGCGAAAGCAGTACTACAACCACCACCTGGTATGCTGCCACCTGATAGAACTGAAGGGAGTCGTCCCTTTGAAACAATAGGCGTGGACTTTGCTGGTCCTATTAAGTACATTAAGAAAAAGAAGGAAGAAGGAAAGGCATACATACTACTCTATGCCTGTAGCCTCACGCGAGCGGTATATCTCGAGTTGATGCCCTGCTTAGACACAGGAAAGTTTATCGAGAGTTTTAAGAAATTCATCGCAAGGAAAGGGAGACCAAGCAAAGTCTACTCTGACAACGCAAAAACGTTTGTTTCAGCAGCAAACTGGTTACGAACAGCTCAAAACGATGAAAAGTTAAACGAATTCCTCAGCAAGAATCGAATTAGATGGCAGTTCAACCTGAGTCGCGCCCCATGGTGGGGTGGCCAGTTCGAGCGCTTAATCGGATTGGTAAAAAGAGCTCTACATAAAACAATTGGCAAAGGGTCGCTGAGTTGGGACGAGCTGAAAGAGGTCCTCGTAGACATCGAAGTAGCATTGAATACAAGACCACTCAGCTACATGGAAGATGATGTACAGCTACCAACGCTAACGCCTAACTCCATGATGTTCATTGGTTCTACATTCGCGCCAGAGCTGGAAGCACATCACATACAAGAAAAGGATCTACGCAAGCGTGCAAGGTATTTGTTAAAGTGCAAGCAAGCAATGTGGCGGAGATGGTCAACGGAATATCTGCGCGGTCTACGAGAGCGACATAACCAAAATCACAAGAAGACGTCGTTCACGGTAAAAAAGGGTGACGTGGTTATTATACAATCGGATGAACGAAGCCGTGGAAAGTGGCCTCTCGGTGTTGTCGACGAGCTGTACAAAGGACGTGATGGTGTTGTTCGTGCGGTGAAACTTCGTGCAGGAAAAACCTACCTTGAACGAGCAGTGAACCACCTGTATCCACTCGAGTTATCCTGTGACCGTACAGAAACAAAGGAACTTATCAACTTAAACCTGGAAGCGGCGTCGTTCCGACCAAGACGAGATGCTGCAGTGGCAGCTCAACAACGCATTAAAGAAGTAGCAGAAGTAGAACGTTGACGAAAACTGTATAGTGCAAATTGAACACTGAACTTTTATAGAACTTTATCCTTTATTAGTACTGTTTGGTTAGACCAGTCTCCTTTGAGGGACATATACCTCGCTGCAAGGTATATGGGGGGAGAGTGTCGGAAACTGTCGTAATTTAGAATTAGTATTTATGTTCACGCGTGGGACGCGCGAGTCCAAACTTTAAACACTTCGGAAAGTTCCGGATTATACCGGTGGTTGTTGTTTTTTCCAGGAGAGAACTTAAAAACATGTGGCTGTGAAGCTGTGAAACTTGTGATTTTGTAATAGATATTATACTGTGTTTTGTTGTGATTTATTTTGGGCGATACTTGGAGGCAATCCCCAAAACAGATATCTTTACATTTACATAGACAAGATTGCGAAATGTCCGACTCTGTCTGGCATGAACAATCCGAGATAATTATGTTATTAGTTTTACTTACGGCGTTTAAATCTTCACAGATTTTAGTGCAGAGGAGCTGTGTAATTTTTCCGGCATCGGTACCTTCTAGATGCAGTAAACTTTTACTCTTTGGCCACGAGATCAAAGTGTCATTTGTCCTGAATACTTTCTTATCGCCGCCCGGTTGCTCCCAAATTCCAGTCAACTTTAAGTCTTCGCTCAATAATAATTTCTTTCTGCCTCATACTCTCCTGTCCAAGCAAAACATATGTGGTACGGCGAAGGCATAAGTCACGTTGAACTAGATTAACTAAAGTTTGTCTTTCCAAAATACGGAGAGCAAAATTTACACGTCTGCTCGCTATGGAGACTTATTACATTCGGGGATAGTGGGGCGAACTTGTTACTATCTGGAACCCGTATTCATTAGCAAATTCGCGATAGTCCTTGCTGGAATAATGTGGACCGTTATCAGAACGAACGACTTCCGGGATTCCCTGTTTTCTGAATATCTGCTTTAGGATCGCTATAATGGTCTTGCTGTTGCTCTGCCCTTTTGGGAATTTCTTCACAAATGGGTACTTGGAGTAATAATCGGAAACAAGCAAATATTCTGTGTTATCAAGATAGAACAGATCAGTGGCAATTGTATGCCAAGGGCGAGGTGGTATCTCTGTTGGGATGAGTGGTTGTCGGGTTTGTGTTGGTTGAAATTCTTGGCAGGTACGACAAGATTTGGTTATTCTGTCGATATCGTCGTTCATCTTTCGCCAAAAAACGGATGTTCTGGCACGAAGTTTTGTTTTCTCTGCACCTTGATGTGTTATTGCATGAAGTTTTCCAAGAATTTCAACTTGAAGGATTGATGGTATGATGATTCTTTGCCCTTTCATGAGCATTCCATTGTCAATAGTAATTTCGTCTCTGTAGCACCAATACGGTTTGAGAACTTGTGGAACGTCTTTAATTGACGTTGTCCAGCCTTCGTGCACAATCGTTTTGAGCATCTTTAGCTCTTGATCAGAAGTTGTTGCTAGTTTGACCTTCTCGATCATCTCGCTGCTAAATTGTGGGTAAACGTCGTGAATTTCCACGTTCATATCTTTCACTGGGTTCTTTTCTTCGGAGGATAATATAGTAGCATGTCTTTTCCTGGAATATATTTGATAGTTAAGTCGTAGGGTTGTAACCGGAGCAGCATACGTTGCAGTCGGGGAGGCGCAGACGCGAGCTGAGGTGCTTCAGGTGGATACTCTCGAGCGGTTTGTGGTCAGCCGGACAATTACTGGTCGTCCAAACAAATAGGTGTGGAAACGTTCGCATCCATATACAACAGCCAGCATTTCACTTTCGATGTTGGCATATCTGGTTTCCATGTCTGTTAATGATTTACTTGCAAACGCAACAGGTTTCCCATCTTGTATTAGTGCAACCTGTGTATCAGACTCTATTTTACAAATAATAGTCTGACACAAACCTTAATCCGATCGCTTTCCATCCACAGCAAAGTTTATATTTAGTATCCAATCAAAATGTCGCAGGAGAAATTTAAATTTCACACAACGACAACAACAATCTAATTATAGTTCTGATCACTATAAAATATATCAAGAACAATAGTATAATCTAATTAGCACCATGCAACCAATGAAATGACAGATTAAAAAATCTTTTGTCGCATAGACCAATCAGATTTACAACTGAAATACGGTTGTGCGGCATGGACTTTTGTTAAGATTTGTACCAGACCTATTTATTTATTTATAGGACTGGGGCCGGTTGTATACAACTCTTAATCACTTTTTTAATTACTATTTTGTAGTTAAATCGCGATTAACTCTCAAATACACGCTTCTTATTGGATGACGTTTCCACTAACTATAGTTAACTTTAATCACTTTTTTATACAACCGGACCCTGATCGCAGGTTGGTGTTATAGTGCTGCTCCGAGACCCTTTGTTGAAGCGTCCACTTGTAGAACAACTACTTTGGTGCTATCGAAATAGTTTAAGGTAATCTCTTCACTGTCTCACTGATGGCTTGTTTAACTTCGTCAAATGCTCGTTGGTAGTTTTTATTCCATTCAAAGGTATTCTTCTTCTTTAGGATTTCTCGTAATGGTGCTGTAATGGAGCTAAGGTTTGGGATAAAAGGACCCATATGTATGTGGCTAACCCAAGGAATGTCTGGAGCTCACGACGATCTCTGGGCTTTGCCATCTGTTTCAAGACAGAAACTTTGGATGGATCTGTCTTGTTAATGCCCTCTTCATTGCATATAACACCATAGAATTTGATCTGCTTATACTTTATGAAGCATTTTTCAGGGTTGAACTTTAGACCGGTGTTTTGGCATCTCTCCATCATACCATGTAGGTTTTTATCATGCTCTTCCGCTGTCTTGCCAAAGGCCACTATGTCGTCAGCGTTTCCCACAACACCATTGCAACCCTCAAAGGTTTGATCAATTTTTTATTGAAATGGCATTCGTTTAAATGGCATTTGTTTAAATCGATATCGCCCAAAGGGCGAGTTAAATGTTGTTAAATAACTGGATTCTTCATCTAGTGTCACGTTCCAGTAGCCACTTCTTGCGTCCAGGATAGGGAATTGGGTTAGGGTTAGGTCAACTTTGGTAGAATTTCTTCTAGGGTTGGTGTAACATGGTGGTCACGTTGGATAACAGCATTCAAGTCTTTCGGATCCAGGCATATTCTTAGCCTCCCATTGGGTTTCCTTCGGTAAACTAGACTGTTGACCCATGCTATGGGTTCACCTTCTCGAACTTTGGTTATCATGTCTAGCTGTTCCATCTCTTCTAACTCGTGTTTGATATCATCTTCAAGCTAAGGCTGATGGGAACGCGTCGGGGTGAGTGAATGACAGGTGGAACTGAAAGGTCTAAGGAGATGTGATATTCCCCTTGAAATTTGCCAATCCCATTAAAACAATTTGGGTATTCATGTGCAATCAGGTGTGATTTATTATCTATGGAAGTGCTTGGTTTAAGCTTTGCCGTGTCCTTAGTAGGCGACTCTTGTGCTTGTGATTTCTCTACTGAACAGTTCAACGTAATCAAGTGAAGATCTAGTGCAGTTGGTAATCCAATAATTGCTCTGCTGTGTACATCAGTCACATAGAATGTAGCAATTGTGCTGTTGTTATTGTATGAGCACTTTATGTCGCATGTACCAAATTGTGGAATTGGAGTACCCCCGTATGCTGTAAGGGTGGTTGTAGACTTTTTAACTGCACTTATCTTGGGTTTACCATCATAAGTTTCATAACTGATATTCTCTGGGAACATGCTACGGCCGGTATAATCTTAGTGGTAGGATGTTTGCTTGAGCACCTACAGTATGTCAACTTTAGCTCTCAATTGTGTGTTATGGGTATTATTTGGCAGTTCGATGTCAATCATGACAAGTGCTTCGTCTTTAGTTTGGCTGTTTAAGTCAGGTGTAATACTGTTAACTGTGATAGTGTCAAAAACTAGTTTATCGAATTCATCACTTGACACGTTGTTTACATTCAAATCATGGATGAAGTGGATCCGTTTATTACTGTTTCGACCTTGACCTTGGCTGTATCTAGTTTGTTTGCCCTCATTGGGATAAAATCAAGAAGTGCCTTATATAAAACACAAAACACAAAACATCCAAATTTCACTGAACCGTGATGCGTAGTCATTGTATGCAAGATATACAGGTCGAGTTATTTGCTTGTGTACCGTAACGTTGCTTATGGCTGCATATCCATATTTATATGCACAGCACATGCTGGCACATACAGCCATTTCGATTAAGGTTGTCCCCGAGCAAAGAGGAAAAGTCGAATACGAGCGCGAAAGGTTTGCTAGGAATCGCTAAAAGACCTAAAAGATTAATAATTTTTTAACTCTTCCCAGCAAGCCTTTCGTGCTCGTATTCGACTTTTCCGCTTTGCTCAGGGACAATCGTAATTAAAATAGCTGTATACCATAGGACAACCGTAATTAAAATAGCTGTATACCATCAATAGGCAATTCCAGCTTTTAGTTTATGCGTGCAGGGGACGATGGGAAGTAAGGTATCACATTGCTGATTATGCTGAATAAATAAAAATGGTGGCCGTGTAAACACGGAGTGATAGCTTATACTTGTAAATATTGAAATATTTCGGTTGCTTCGGTAGTTTTTATTGAAATTTTTCAGCATAATCAGCAATATGATACCTTACTTCCCATCATCCCCTGCAGGCATAAACTAAAAGCTGGAATTGCCTATACGGGAGATCTTACATAGGCCTACAAAATTACATATGACCGCTCCATATTGCAATAGAAAATTCCAATTCCTATAGACTGATTTTCCTACCCGTCCAGCACGGGAACTACGTGGCGTTTCTGCCGATAGAAAGATAAACTAATGATATTCAGAACGTCGGAGCCCATGCAGTGTTAGAAAGTATTCAAAAAGTGAACTGGCAATTGGTTGTGAGTCGTAATTATCTGAAAGAGATACGGATTATGAGCTTTCGGTCGAAACATCGAAATTCAGTTTCTTTATCTATCCAGGTAATTAATTATGATAAAAAAGTTTAACTCTGATGGCCAAATTTATCAACCCTGAATGTGGATTGGGAAATCTTTCGGCATTATTGGGGTCTACGCCCCTCCTGATGCTACTTGTATTTCTAATAAAATATGCAACAAATATGTTTTTTAATTAAATGCATTTATTTGTCAATTCTCTCGCACATATACTGTATAATGACAATTATCACGATGAAAGAAAATTTTATCATCTTTATACTGTTAAAAAAGTTTCTTTTTTTCTTTTTGTCTTTTATCTTTTTTTTTGTTTTTTCAATTTTGTAAATTTTTTTTGTTTTTTTTTCGCAATTTTGTGTGTTTTTTTAAAGTTTTTTCTTCATTTTGTATTTTTTGTACATTTTTCATTGTTTTTTTGGGTTGTTTAAAAAGTAATATATTAGTATAGGAATGTGGTATTCTTTTACTTTATAATATTGTGCGAGTGTCAAGGTGTATCCTCAGTGACCGTGTCCCTGTTCAAATTTTCTTGCTTCTGATGTCGACTTGGTCCAGAAACAACTATTTCTGTTAAGACGGGCTTGGCGGTGGTCATATTTAGGTACCTAAGAAGTAAAGAGAAACATTAATGTTAATGCAAGGGTTGGGTTAAATGTTTCTTGCAATGAGGTATACAGCTTTGTAGTCAATTATTTTAATTCAAAACTTTGTAGACCTTTATGGTGATTTAATAGGATCTCTATGGAAAACAGTTTGCTGTTGTTCTGCTGATGGTTCCTTGGTGAACTTGCAAAATCAAAGCTAAGTGAGGCTAAGTCATCTGACATTTGCATTTATTTCAGATATTTTAATTGAGAATAAGAAGATATTTTCTCTGTTTACGCTGGCTTATGCAAACGATCATTTTTGAGACCTCTGATATATTTTTCAGAAATTAACATGTACACTACACATTGTACAATAATTTGAATATTGGCACAAAAAGTGTCACTTTTTACCAAGGGGAACGGCGTTTGCACATCTACCCGTATCGAACAAGACATTCGAATGCACTTGTTTAAATCACGAGTCATATAGCATTTACTGACAATTCATGCAGTTTGAATCTGACTCATATACAGTCCCTAAAATGAGGATTGAATAATATTAGTGCATTATGGGAATGATCAAGGACAAGGTCCAAATTCGTTCCTATCATGCATCCGACACTCCTCAGGCCACTGATATAAATATATTCTTATATTTAAATCAGTGTTTTATATTTTCGTCAGAGTTTGCATATCAAGAGATGGGGGGATCAACGTTGAGTTTGTTAAAAAATGCGCTCGTTTGACTAGTGTAATTTTTGGAACTCAACGTTTATAGAGGTGGGCACGTTGATGTTGATATTTTTTCAAATAACAAAATAAGCGACGAAACAGCTGTAAACAAACAATGCTGATCGTAATAGTGGTCAAACATTTTCATGCGAATATCTTTTAACAAGTAACAGCAATACGCAATGCAGAAATATAATGTCATATAACTAAGTGAAACAATATAATCTCAATATTTGTTCAAAAACAGTTTAGTGTTAAACCTCGTGGTCAAGAGAGTTCATGAGAGTTGGAAGTCACGCGTTGTTATTTGTCACGTGCATTTCAAGCTCTAGATTTAAACAAAATAAGGTAATGAGTGTTCTAACTATGTTTTAACTTAAATAGAATATAGATGATAGTCTTGGCAGTACATTAAAGAACTGGCTATAAACATTACTGCATGCCAACTCTCATGCACTCGGATATCGCAGTGTATAAAAGATTAAGTTTTTTAATGAACACTGGAGAAAGTGTATCTCCAAACGACTTTAAGAATAAATGTAAAGAAATTATTTTATAGCTATACTAATTAGTAATATTCTATAGTATATTCTAAATATCCTATTCTATACTATATGTAAATATGTTAACTTATTAACGTATTTTTAACTTAAATTGCGAGGGCCCTGTGGAAGATAAGTTTTGGCATACCAGGTATATTGGCGATGTACAATATTCTTAACCATCTTTAAATAAAGTTTATTGATTGATTGATTGATTGATCGATTAGAAATAAAAATAAAATAAAAAAAAAATAAAATTTGAAATAAAATTGAAATAACATTTGCTATGGCAGCTAGTAACATATGAGTCACGATTTAGAAACAGTTACCGTATTATTATTTGACCTTCAGGATTAAAATTACGGTTTGGATTAGGGAAAAGGTTAGGATTAAGATTTAAGATTTTTAGGATTAGAGTAAGGGTTAGGATTAAGGTAATATGGTTAAGTTTAAATTAAAATACAAAAGAATACAAAATTGCGAAAGTCGACTAAAAATAGTAACTTTTCCTAAAACGTGACAGGTATATAGCTAGTGTCAGTGCATGGTTTTGTGATACTGATTATTAATGAAAACACCACATTCGTGTTTTCATAAATGTTTATAATTAATGAGAAAAGTGAAATTGATAATACTTACTGTTTTGCCTTATTGTATGTAATATAAACCATAATGATTGCTACGATAATCAACAATATACAAAGCAAAGATCCTTTGTTTTTCATGAAAACGTTGGCTGTAGATTTTCCTGTTGTTATAGCTTCATCTTTTTTCTCAATTATTGTATCTACATAACGATATAGAGAATTCAGTTTGTCTACTGCCAAAATGATATTTGTATCCAAAAATTGGTAACTATAAAGATCCACAAGGTAGTTTTGGTTCTGGTTAGCTCAGGGCCGTCGCTATAGAGGGGGTATTGGGGTGTGATACCCCTGAAAACAAAATGAAGGATTTTGTCGGCAATTTTTTCATTGTTCGTCTACTCAAATTTGACGCCTACCTCTCCGCCCTCTCCGAACTTTTGTCGGCAAATGCAATACCACACACACCCTGCTTAAGCCTCTTTGCGACGGTCCTGGGTAAGCTACCAAACTGCCGACGTTTAATTGTAGGTGATACAACTACTTTTAATTGAAAAAACTTCAAACACTCATTAATATTTATTTCAAATTGCACAATAACCTGTTTGATCACATGCAGGCATTTTATGCCTGATGAAACTCTCCCACCCCAGAAGGAATCATAATCAGTCTATTAATTAATTAAAAACTATTTAAACATGTTAATTCTGTGAGATTGTATATAAAGAATACTGATGAACGCATTTACAGTATATGACATTTTACGCTGATTAGTAATTCAAACGCATACGGGATGAAATGGAAAAATCGGGGGGAAATCAAATCAAATGCACCTCGTAAACATGAGTTCTAAATCAAAGATTTTCAGCTTGTAAAAATTTAAACGTATAGCCTTACATGTCGTAGTAACCATGGATGATCACCGGCGGACATTTGCTGTTTCTCCCTCGTTGGTGTCCGTATACAGCTATTTCAATTAAGGTTGTCCACGAGCAAAGCGGAAAAGTCGAATACGGGCGTAAAGGCTGCTGGGAATTGCTTTGAAAATCCATTAATTTGTTAGCGATTCCCAGCAGCCTTTCGCGCTCGTATTCGACTTTTCCGCTTTGCTCGTGGACAACCTTAATTGAAATAGCTGTATATAGAAAGGCTCAGGCCACATCAAAATAAAATTTAACATTTAAAAATAGTAGCGACGAAAACTACATAGACCACGAGGGTAACAAAGGGGTAATTTGTGTGATTGTGGCTGTTTTGTGTGATTTTGGGCTTCGGAAAACAAAATTCGAAAGCGAATATGGACAAAATACAATTAATTATAATTATGATATGGCAAGCATCACTTCCGGTGAAATGGCGGACTGTGATTGGCTAAGAAGCTCGATTGGCTAAGAAGCTCGATGCATTTCAAAAGAAAACAGCAAAACTAACTGAAAATTTGAAAATTATAATTTAATTTGTTATTAGTAAGCTTTCTGCGAATTGTTTTTAGTGGAAAAGAAGGAATAATACATTGGGTTTTTTTTTGTTTTCTTCGACCAAATTTTTCCAAGCGAAGAATGAGCGTCGGAAATGACGTCTGGGTTCGCAGACTACCAAATGTGTACCGTGCTATTAATATGCATTTCAAATCATGCATTTCATGTTTGTTTCAAGTATAAATGCCTATAAATGCCATATAATAATAATAAACTTTTTATTAACCTCGGTTCGCTCGGTATGTACAGAGAAATATCGGACCTCGGTCTTTTCCAACAAACCTCGCCCTACGGGCTCGGTCTGTACAAAAAAGAACTCGGTCCGATATTTCTCTGTACAGACCCTGCGTTCGGTTAATAAGAAGTTAGTAACTACAGAGAGAAACAGGTTCTAAAACGCCATGTTGAAATTCAAAGATAATATAGATTAGACAATTTGCACTATTTGTTTCTTTCTATATCATATACTTTTTTTCAAACGTACATGATCGACTGTTCTTTGCTTCTAAGAAAATAATCTACTTTTCTTACCAATATCCACAGACCGTCTGGAGCGTTTATTATGGAACATTCCTATAATGAACGAAAGAGAGGTTAGACATTCAAAGGAAGAATAAATTTGGCTGCTATATTTCAGACTGGGTTATTTTACAGCTGACCATTCGCAACCGTTAACGCGGTCGTTATATAATAGTCAATAAAAACGAAGATATAAAATTTTACCGCGAAACTCCTTCGAATTCTTTATAGGTTTTAGCGTATTAGTCTTTAAATTTCTCGAAGCAAAGAAATAAATTGATCAATATTATAAAATCATAAAGATAAGTTTTCAAAAGTACCAATGAGCGGTGTCACGTATATTCACAGAAATTGAAACATATAGACTCGCAATTATATATAAAACGATTGAAAAGCAATAGCGGAAACAGTATTAGAACTGTATTTACCTGATCAAAAAATCAAATCTAGTCTTTCGTTAATCATCATAATAGGTACTATTTAAAACCCGCGTAGGAGTGTAGGACGGCCTGTTTTATTTATAAGTAATAGCATGGCATTCAGGGCGATTGGTGATTAAATGTACCCGAAAGCCGAGAGAGTTTAGTTTTACTAAACCTCTCGAGGCTTGAGGAACATTTCATCACTAATCGACCGTAATGCCATGCTATTACTTTGTAATATCATAGAGGGCCCTGAAGGGGTAAAATGGGAACTGGGATTGATCTATTTTTAGACTGGGAAAATGGGATTTGGGTTGCTGGGACTGGGATTTGGCCACTGGGAATGGGAAATGAAGTCCTCAAAAATGGGAATGGGATTGAGGTAATGCGAGTCGATTCCCAATTTTTCTGCGTTTTGAGTATTTTAAAATACAATTTTGATCCGTTTTTGATGTCTTTGGTCATGATTTTTGTTGTTAACTATATTATTCACAGCACTACCTGCGAACAGGCATACTCTGGCACCCGGAATTCTGGGTTTTCTGATTATGCGTGTCTCGGAATGCTGCAAATGCCATTTCCGGTATTCAAATTTAAGCGTATGCATGGGTAATGAGGTAAATTAGTGATTAATCGTGCCTCGCGAGACAAAGGATTTCGAGGCAACTATGGTATTACTTATTTAATAAAATGCGAGTGCGCAGCACAAGCGTTTTAGATATGATAAAACACGACTACAAGTGTTTCGAATAACTTCAAACACGACTACAATAGATGCCGTCTCATTAGTATTCTTTATATAAAGAATACTAAATCTAAGTAGGAGAAAGTTTTATACAAAGAATACTAACAGTAATTAACGAGAATCAGGCAAAGAATACTAACAGTACGTGATTTAACAGTACAAAAAGCTTATGAATTATTAATGAGTGGTTGAATGATAAAGGAATTTGACCAGTCATGTTATATACGACCTGCACGTTCAGAATGGCCGGCGCCATTTCCTGCGTTTTAAGGTTCAAAACAGGACCACAAAAATGTGTGTTTAGAATGGATTAGAGGAAGTTAGTTAAAGTTCGTAATACTTTTTCTTTTGGGAGAAAATCTTCCAACATTTTAAAATTGTCATTACATGAATATTAATTTTATTTTCAGTTGTAGTACAACTTTATCTGCAACGTTTGCTCAATATATTTTAATTTGACTGAAGAAAGACGAAAATATTATCATTACACTTGGACTTCATAATTCTGTACTATTTAAAACATGAGCCGAGCAGTGTTTTGTCAGATATAAAGATACAAGACAAAGCCGAGTACCTTTATAGGTCTGATAAAACACGCATTGCGAATGTTTTAAATTACTTCAGGAATGATCGATCTAGTAAGTTCATTGGCTAAGTAATTTTCAAAAAATACGTTGTTGTTGTGTAAGTCGAGAAAATCAAAGTTAAAGTTTATGCAAATCAAGGGAAATCTCTAACACATATAAAGATACGACACGCTTATAATTTTTCTTTCCGTTTTCCTCATGAATTACAAATGAGTTTTTGAAAATGTCTATAAGTTAACGTAAATTCGAAATGTACCTATAGTGAATCTAAAGCACATGCAACCCTAAAGTTTCCATTAGATATTTGTAATATTTTTTAAACCGGCTCCACATAAGCATTCTTGTCCCAATGAACAAACCAGATAAACATTAACTAGCTTTTCACTAGTATTTTTGCAAAAGTGAATATAACAAATCCTACAGGTTGATTGGTCAAATTTGGCGTATTAAGCCGGCTGTTATATTCACCTACACTGTTATAACAAAACCGAAATTTGCCAAATGGCGGCTAGCCGTTTAGTGGAAGTTACTGATAAAGAAATAAGGGAAAACTAAAATAAATTCAGTCCCAAGAAAGACAAAATACTTCTGTAAAAATACTAAACAATCACTCGAGAAGCAAATTAGGCATCAGAATGCGTTTGAAATTAATAAGATACCTGTTGGTCCAGCTATTAACCCGCGGTCAGGCGAAACAATGCGATTATACCTGGGTAATACATAACACGGAAGAGGAATTCAAGTCATTTTAAAATTACAGCAGGTAGGCAATATTTTTTAAGATTAAAAACATTATTTTTATTGAAAAGTATCTATTCGTACAAGACCTCTAGCTTTGCCAATGCCAGATTAAGTTTATCGCCAACATATGAATAGATTTCTTACCTTTCACAACATCGCCGCCATCGTCAACCAACTCTTCGTCGTAATCTTCGCCAAATTCCCTGTTGGAATGTATATTGTTGAATTCATCAAGTTCATCATCATTCCCAAATTCATCGTTATCACCAAATTCTTCATACGAGTTCAAATTGTTGTAATCTTCGCCCAAGTTGTCGTCGGAATCAATTTTTTCCTCATCTTCAATTTCATTATCGTTCTCAAATTCATCGTAGACATCAGCAACTTCTTCATGCGAGTTCACGTTGTTGTAATTTTCGCCGAAGTTGTCGTCGGAATCAATTTTGCTGTCTTCATCAATTTCATTATCATTCTCAAATTCATCATTATCATCAGCAAATCCTTCATACGAGTTCACGTTGTTGTAATCTTCACCGAAGTTGTCGTTGGAATCTATTTCACTGTCATTATCAATTTTATTAACATTCTCCAATTCATCGTTATCATCAGCAAATTCTTCATACGAGTTGAAGTTGTTGTAATCTTCGCCGAAGTTGTCGTCGGAATCAATTTTGCTGTCATCATCAATTTCATTGAGATTCTCAAATTCATCGTTACCATCAGAGAATTCTTCATACGAGTTCAACTTGTTGTAATCTTCTCCGAAGTTGTCGTTGGAATCTATTTCGCTGTCATCATCAATTTTATTATCATTCCCGAATTCATCGTTATCATCAGCAAATTTTTCATACGAGTTCAAGTTGTTGTAAACTTCGCCGAAGTTGTCGTCGGAATCAATTTTGTTATTATCATCAATGTCATCATCATTCTCAAATTCATCGTTGTCATCAGCTAATTCTTCATACGAGTTCAAATTGTTGTAATCTTCGCCCAAGTTGTCGTCGGAATCAATTTTGCTGTTATCATCAATGTCATCATCATTCTCAAATTCATCGTCGTCATCAGCTAATTCTTCATACGAGTTCAAGTTGTTGTAATCTTCGCCGAAGTTGTCGTCGGAATCAATTTTGCTGCCATCATCAATTTCATTATCAATCTCAAATTCATCATTATCATCAGAAAATTCTTCATACGAGTTCAACTTGTTGTAATCTTCGCCGAAGTTGTCGTTCGAATCAATTTCGCTGTCATCATCAATTTTATTATCATTCCCGAATTCATCGTTATCATCAGCAAATTTTTCATACGAGTTCACGTTGTTGTAATCTTCGTCGAAGTTGTCGTCGGAATCAATTTTGCTGTTATCATCAATGTCATCATCATTCTCAAATTCATCGTCGTCATCAGCTAATTCTTCATACGAGTTCATGTTGTTGTAATCCTCGCCAAAGTTGTCGTGGGAATCAATTTTGTTGTTATCATCAATGTCATCATCATCCTCAAATTCATCGTCGTCATCAGCTAATTCTTCATACGAGTTCAAGTTGTTGTAATCTTCACCGAAGTTGTCGTCGGAATAACTTTTGCTGTCATCATCAATTTCATTCTCATTCTCAAATTTATCGTTATCATCAGCAAATTCTTCATACGAGTTCAAGTTGTTGTAATCTTCGCCAAAGTTGTCGTCGGAATCAATTTTGTTGTTATCATCAATGTCATCATCATTTTCAAATTCATCGTCGTCATTAGCTAAATCTTCATACGAGTTCAAGTTGTTGTAATCTTCGCCGAAGTTGTCGTCGGAACCAATTTTGCTGCCATCATCAATTTCATTATCAATCTCAAATTCATCATTATCATCAGAGAATTCTTCATACGAGTTCAACTTGTTGTAATCTTCGCCGAAGTTGTCGTTGGAATCAAATTCGCTGTCATCATCAATTTTATTATCATTCCCGAATTCATCGTTATCATCAGCAAGTTTTTCATACGAGTTCAAGTTGTTGTAATCTTCGCCGAAGTTGTCGTCGGAATCAATTTTGCTGTTATTATCAATGTCATCATCATTCTCAAATTCATCGTCGTCATCAGCTAATTCTTCATACGAGTTCATGTTGTTGTAATCCACGCCAAAGTTGTCGTCGGAATCAATTTTGTTGTTATCATCAATGTCATCATCATTCTCAAATTCATCGTCGTCATCAGCTAATTCTTCATACGAGTTCAAGTTGTTGTAATCCTCGCCAAAGTTGTCGTCGGAATCAATTTTGCTGTTATCATCAATGTCATCATCATTTTCAAATTCATCGTCGTCATTGGCTAATTGTTCATACGAGTCATTCTCAAATTCATCGTCGTCATCAGCTAATTCTTCATACGAGTTCAAGTTGTTGTAATCTTCGCCGAAGTTGTCGTCGGAATCAATTTTGTTGTTATCATCAATGTCATCATCATTCTCAAATTCATCGTCGTCATCAGCTAATTCTTGATACGAGTTCAAGTTGTTGTAATCTTCACCAAAGTTGTCGGAATGAATTTTGCTGTCATCATCAATTTCATTATCATTCTCAGATTTATCGTTATCATCAGCAAATTCTTCATACGAGTTCAAGTTGTTGTAATCCTCGCCAAAGTTGTCGTCGGAATCAATTTTTCTGTTATCATCAATGTCATCATCATTCTCAAATTCATCGTCGTCATCAGCTAATTCTTCATACGAGTTCAAGTTGTTGTAATCTTCGCCGAAGTTGTCGTTGGAATCAAATTCGCTGTCATCATCAATTTTATTATCATTCCCGAATTCATCGTTATCATCAGCAAATTTTTCATACGAGTTCAAGTTGTTGTAATCTTCGCCGATGTCGTCGTCGGAATCAATTTTGCTGTTATCATCAATGTCATCATCATTTTCAAATTCATCGTCGTCATTGGCTGATTGTTCATACGAGTTCAAGTTGTTGTAATCTTCACCGAAGTTGTCGTCGGAATAACTTTTGCTGTCATCATCAATTTCATTCTCATTCTCATTCTCAAATTTATCGTTATCATCAAGAAATTCTTCATGCGAGTTCAAGTTGTTGTAATCTTCGCCGAAGTTGTCGTCGGAATCAATTTTGCTGCCATCATCAATTTCATTATCAATCTCAAATTCATCATTATCATCAGAGAATTCTTCATACGATTTCAACTTGTTGTAATCTTCGCCGACGTTGTCGTTGGAATCTATTTTCCTGTCATCTACAACTTCATCATCATTCTGAAATTGAGCAATATCTTCATATTTTAAGGACCATATGTTGTCATCTACGCCCAAGTTGTCGTCGGAATCAATTTTGCTGTTATCATCAATGTCATCATCATTCTTAAATTCATCGTCATCATCAGGTAATTCTTCATACGAGTTCTTGTCGGAATCAATTTTACCCTCATCATCAATTTCATTATCAATCTCAAATTCATCATTATCATCAGAGAATTCTTCATGCGATTTCAACTTGTTGTAATCTTCGCCGACGTTGTCGTTGGAATCTATTTTCCTGTCATCTACAACTTCATCATCATTCTGAAATTGAGCAATTTCTTCATATTTTAAGGACCATATGTTGTCATCTACGCCCAAGTTGTCGTCGGAATCAATTTTGCTGTTATCAGCAATGTCATCATCATTCTCAAATTCATCGTGATCATCAGGTAATTCTTCATACGAGTTCTTGTCGGAATCAATTTTACCCTCATCATCAATTTCATTATCAATCTTAAATTCATCGTTGTTGTAATCTTCGCCAAAGTTGTCGTCGGAATCAATTTTGCTGTTATCATCAATTTCATCATCATTCTCAAATTCATCTTCGTCATCAGCTAATTCTTCATACGAGTTCAAGTTGTTGTAATCTTCAGCGAAGTTGTCGTCGGAATAAATTCTGCTCTCATCATCAATTTCATTATCATTCTCAAATTCCTCGTTATCATAAGGAAATTCTTCATACGAGTTCAACTTGTTGTAATCTTCGCCGAAGTTGTCGTTGGAATCTATTTTCGTGTCATCTACAACTTCATCATCATTCTGAAATTGAGCAGTTTCTTCATATTTTGGGGACCATATGTTGTCATCTACGCCCAAGTTGTCACTGAAATCTATTTTGCTGTCATCGTCAATGTCATCATTCTCAAATTCATCGTCGTCATCAGCAAATTCTTCATAGGAGTTCAAGTTGTTGTAATCTTTGCCGAAGTGGTCGTCGGAATCAATTTTGCTGTCATAATCAATTTCATTGTCATTCTCAAATTCATCGTTACCATGAGCAATTTCTTCAAGCGAGTTCAAGTTGTTGTAATTTTCGCCGAAGTTGTCGTTGGAATCTATTCTGTTGTCATCATCAATGAAATAGTCTTTCTCAAATTCATCGTCGTGATCAGCAAAATCTTCATACGAGTTCAACTTGTTGTAATCTTCGCCAAAGTTGTCATTGGAATCAATTTTGCTGTCATCATCAATTTCATTATCGATCTCAAATTCATCATCGTCATCAGCAAATTCTTCATGCGAGTTCAAGTTGTTGTAATCTTCGCTGAAGTTGTCGGAATCAATTGTGCTGTCATCATCAATTTCATTGTCATTCTCAAATTCATCGTTACCATCAGCAATTTCTTCGTGCGAGTTCAAGTTGTTGTAATCTTCGCCGAAGTTGTCGTTGGAATTTATTTTGCTGTCATCATAAATGAAGTCGTCATCATAAATGAAGTCGTCATTCTCAAATTTATCGTTATCATCAGAAAATTCTTCATGCCAGTTCAACTTGTTGTATTCTTTGCCGAAGCTGTCGGTGAAGTCTATTTTTCTGTCATCATCAAGTTGGTCATTATTCTCAAATTCATCGTGATGAGAAAATTTTTCATACGAGTTCAAGTTGTTGTAATGTTCGCCGAAGTTGTCGTTGGAATCAATTTTCCTATCATCATCAACTTCATCATCGTTCTCAAATGCATCGTCATGATCAGCAAATTCTTCGTGCGAATTCAAGTTATTGTAATCTGCGCCGAAGTTGTCGTTGGAGGGAATTGTGGTGTCTTCATTAATTCCATTATCATTCTCAAATTCATCATCGTCAGCAAGCTTTTCATATGAGTTGAAATTGTCGTGACCAAATTTGCGGTTGAAATTTATGTTGCTGTTAATATCATCAATTTCATCATAAAATTGCTCATCATTCTCAAATTCGTCGTCATCGTCAACCAGTTCGTCATATGAATTCAAGTTGTTGTTTGAATTTGTTTCTGTGCTGGCATAATCAATTTCGTGAGCATTCTCGTATTCATTATCAGTGTCGGCAAATTCTTCATATGAATTCAAGTTGTTGTTATCTTTGCCCAAATCATCGTTGAATCTGATTTCACTGCTGTCATACGGAAATTCATGGCTATTTTCAGATCCTACGTCAACATTAAATTCTTTATTTGAATTCAATGTGTTGAAATCTATGCCATGTTCGTCGGTGGGAGTCAAACTGTTTGTTTTGCTGTTTAATTCATCTTCTTTCTTAAGATGGTTTCCAGCGTCGTTTGAATCTCTGTAACGATCGGCAATATCATGCAAGATATCGCTGTTCTTAGTGATCGTTCGAAGGCTATCGTTTAAATCCAAGTTATTGAATTCTGGTTAAAAGAGAATAATAAGTATCTGTCATTAACTCTGAAGAGGGATATTGATTTGTCTTTAGCATGTGTTCTTAAATAATTATGATAGCTTCGTTGTGATACTCTGGTTGTGGTGGTTATTGTACAAACTGTACGGTATGACAATTTTCTATTTGCTGTAAGCGAGTTATAGTTATAACTGTTTATGAATTGTTTTACATAGAGTTCAGGTTATTTAGATTAGGTTTCGCACATGGTCATTTAGATTAGGTTTCGCACATAATTATGTAACTGTTTATGTATTGTTTTACTTTGGGTTCAGGCCATTTAGGCCCTGTTTACACTATACCGGATCCACTGGTCACGACATCTTCTTTTGCCGTTACGGAGCAATGGTTAGTAGCAAATGCTTGTTAGTTTGACAGAATTGGCATGTTTATTTGGGTCTCTGAGATTAAAAAACTTCACAGCCTTTCGATACCTACAAAATTTGACCCACTCCGACAGCAATCCGGTATAGTGTAAACGGGGCCTTAGATTAGGTCTGGCACAGGACGTCATTTAAATTAGGTTTGAAAACTTAAACATAAAAAAATTTTAACTAGAAGTTACTTTCGCTAGAAGTTACTAACGGCACTGTGAAACGTTCAGATTAGTTTATAGCGGATTTGTTTTCAATCATGGACACCGGAAGTCCGGAACCCTTTTTGATTTTTGGGAAATATTTGTTACGTTTCAAAAAATCAATAAAAAATCCTTACATTTTCGTCACATGAGGCAAAGATCGCGGATCAATATACTTTTTCTAGGGAGAGATGTACATAACTTTTCTCGCAGGGGTTGAATTTACTACCAACTACTTTAGAACGTTTCCGAAAAATATTGTCGACAGAGCACTGGGGAGGGGGGGGGAATCGAAATTTATGAACGCGTTGAAAAATGGCGCGCCACGACGTTACTTTCCCCCCTCGACATCAGGTCGTTCCGGTGTTCCTGATTATTTCAATCCTCCTTTCGTTTTAAACCATTGATGTATGTCTGATGACAACTGATCACCACCTGTTTGCCTTTTGGAAACACATGTTTTTTTACTTGTCCAAGTATCAGAAATTAGGTAAAAAATTTGAATGTTTTTTTGTACACATTCTTATTCAACTTAATTCTTGTCGACCAGGTTCATTATTTGAAAGTTGAATATTGAAAATTCAATACTGTTCATGTATCTTAAGTTAACGTTGCAATGCCACAACGTATTGTATAGGGCCATGTTTTGGAACACCCGGCAGCATGAAATTATATGTGGTTCAGTCTTGAAATATTTTGATCGAAATAATTAATCAGACTGGGTTGTCTCTAGTTTCAGGTTGTTCTTTACATGCGCGCGTGTGCGAGATGTGTTTGGAGACGGGCTCCTCTATTCAAATGTGAATTTGATGAAAATAATATAGCAAACCGTTTATGTTTAGATTTTACATTTATTTTTAAGCTTAGTCGATTGGCAGGGCCGTAGCTAGACGCGATAATTGGGGGGTATATTCATATATTCATGTTCCGCACATACCGTATAATACCGTACTGTAAGAACAATCGCTTTCAAAAGTAATATCATGATTGCGGGTATTCCCTTTGTTCTCGCAGGGCAATTAATAACTAATACACTTCATTATATTCATTTTTTCTAATCCTACCCGCTTTTACGTCATGTCAGGTAGAATTAGTTGTAATCCTACCCGAAACGACGTCAAAGCGGGTACGATTAGAAAAAATGAATATATCTGAAATCGCCAAAACTAAACAAAGACATGGAAAACAATTATACCATTTAATTTATACCATTATTTATTGTTAATTGATTTTTACTGGCCCTGCGAGAACAACGGGAATACCCGCAATCATGATATTACAAGGTAATAGCATAGAAAGAGGCGAATTAGCTATTGAAAACGTCCCGCCCGATGAGGGTCGTTTAGTAAAATTCCCTTGGGCGCCGCTCGATTCGGGTCATTTAGTAAAATTCCCTCGGGCCTTCGGCCCTCGGGAATTTCGGGAATTTTACTAAATGACCCTCATCAAGCGGCGCCCAAGGGAATTTTACTAAACGACCCTCATCGGGCGGGACGTTTTAATAGCTAATTCGCCTCTTTCTATGCTATTACTTATAAAAATCCGTCGGGCAGAACACGAATATATGAATATGCACCCCCCCCCCAATTATCGGTCTAGCTGCGGCCTGTCGATTGGTTCGCAGAAAATACCATTTATGTGAATGAGATAGGATAATAAAAATATAGATGTAATCCAGATAATTCAACTTGTTATATATTGCTGGGGTGAACACCAAACGTGATTGACTGATTTATGGTCACGTGGCTTTAGACAAATGGATCACGCTGGGCTGTGAAAAATGGTTGCCCGCCTCGACCGACTACGTGCATAAATAAACAAAATGGTGGCACAACTCGCAAGTTTATAAACTACGGTTTTCCAAGATAAAGTACACAACAGGAAACAGGATTTGCTGTTGAAACCGTTTAAGTAGGTTTAATTTTTAAAATTTTCAACTCGTTTACACTAAAGAGTTTTTGTCATGAAATACAATTGTTGTAAAAATTTGTTGATTTTTCATTTCGTTTCATTTCGAGACCCTCTTTTCCTCGGGAGCAGCATTAAGTGTATTTTAGTTTTACGAACAAAACGGAAAAAATTAAGCATTAAAAAATTTAGTTCATCAGAACTAAGAAAGTACGATATTTTGTGTACTACTTCGATCCATTTACTAACCTTACATCATTATATGCATCACAGTCCCGGTTTACAGATGGTTTAAATAGAAGGCGCTAGGTCTAGGCTGGGTTTAATTTTGCATCAACTTGTCAATTCAGTCTGTTTGCAGTGCATGGTTACGGCGCGATTTGCACCAACAATAGACGCAGTAGAATTACATAATTAAACATCATCAAAAAATGTAGTCTCCGTCGCCGACATTCTTATCGCTACAACACTCGCTAACGAACGTCCGCTTAACAGAGCTGGGCATTCTATTCCGCCTCGAATCGACCAATCACAGCGGCCCTTCTTAATTTCGGAAACTTTGCAAGTTATCAAGAATATTTCTCAAACTCATTCAATATTCATGACCTCTCGGTCCAACCAGGCAAGCTGAAATCAAGTCACGTGCCGTATCTGGACAGAAGAGGAAGATCGGTCTGATTAAAATTCCTTATGAGAACAGTAGAAGTTTCTTGAACAAACTTGCACAACCAGAAATTCGACGTTTCTTTCGACAACAGGTTTCTTGCAGGTTTCTGCCGACCCGTAGTCATTGGTCCTTTTGCTCTTCCAGTTTTTAAATATACGAATACCCCACTGTGTTTTATATTCTTTTCGAAGCCTCCTTTTCGCTCAATATGCTTCGCCAAATCGTTTCGCCATCAAACACATTTACAAGTGAATCAAGTTATGGGTGGATTCACGCATATATTTTCATAGTTACTAAAACTTAACTTTTTCTTAACTAAAGCAATGAAAGGTCCTATTCCCTATTCATTGGAATATTTAATGAGTTTGAGAAGCCATTTCCTATCCTCGGAGCTGTGTTTGCAGCAGGGCTCTCAACACTCGTCATTAGTTTCGGTCCTCGACTGCGCCTTGGACCGAAACTAATGACGAGTGTTGAGAACCCTATACTGCAAACACAGCTCCTCGGATAGGAAATAATATACTTCAAAGGCAGTCGTCGGTTGTATTTTGATCAAAATTTCTCATATATATTTTCTCTCCTATTCCTAATGTATAGAAACTATATGTACGGGTAATAGTATGGTTTCGTGTGCAATCAGTATGGTTTCGTGTTTTGTGTGACTATCAAAATTGAATCCGAAGGACGGGTGCAATTTGAAGTCTATCCGAGTGTATGGTTTTTCAAATTGCACGAGCAACCATACTAGGCCCTATTAGTTATTAATAATATAAATGAAAATGTATGCAGTCACTCCTAAAAACTCCTAAATGTTTGTTTTTTGTATTATTTCTGCTGGAAATTGCTGTATCTTATTGGCTATCTTTGTTATTGTTTCATATTTTAAGTCATTCAGAAAGCCTAAATAGTGAATGAAATTTGCACTGTATTTCAGTTTTTTGCACTGTATTTCATTTCTTGGCACTGTATTTCGAAACGAGAAATTTTTTCATGTATATATTATTAGGAATGAAATAAATATACATGTTCGTACTATTAAAGTGACTCAGTACAAGGAATATAGAGGTGAGTGAATGAGTGATATAAAACATCGCGAATCGATGTGCCACTTGGCCAGACTGCTACATTCAATGCCGCGCAATGCTGTTTGCCATACATATATAAAAGGCTGCCGCATAGGTAGCCGAAACGTCAGAAACTGTCATGAATAGCGGACACTGATTAGCAGGGGCGTAGGAACCTTAGAAAAGTTGGGGGGGGGCAGGCTTTGAAGGGCACTTTCCAAAAAAAAGGGCATCTCAAAAAAAATTTTTGGCGACCTCCCCCCCCCAAAAAAAAAAAAACTAAAACATTTTTCGGGAAAAAACCTACATTACAGTTTTCAAAAGTTTCGTTTGGACAAAAACTGCGAATTTTATGAAAATTTTTCAGGCACAAAAAGGGCACTTTGCTCCTGTAAAAAGGGCACTTGCCAAAACTTGGGGGGCCATGGCCCCCCTGGCCCCGCCGGTTCCTACGCCCCTGCTGATTAGTCCAATTTAGAGTTTGCATTATAACGACTGCATGACGACAGCGAAATAGCAAACATTTCCTGATTTGATGATTGATAAATTTCTTGCAAATATATTTCATTTTTGCTCGCATTTTTGCAAGATTTTGTAAATCTCAAAAGCTCTCTCAGAAAGAAACTGCGAAAGAATCGGCTAAAAGAAGGGAGCCGACGTTAACGAAGGTTTTGTTTTAAATATTAATTTTATAATGACTTTAAAACCCGATGGCCTTTGCGTATATGAAACAACCTACTAGTAAACAAGACAGCATATAATTTCAGTGTATCTTTAATATTGATTCCCTTTTTTATGATATTGACTTTTTTAAATAGAAAAGAAAGGAAAGTTATTTACAAGCGAGAATTTGAAATCATTCTATTGCAAACTCAATGTTTATGATGTTTATCGATAAAGCCATTTTAAAAGGCAGTTTAGTTTTATAAAGAAACCCAAATACCGTAAATTGAGGCTTATATTACGTATAATAACATACCTAACATATATATGTTGGGAAATTGATAATTTTGTAATTAAAAGTGATATTTTTAGGCGATTTTTCATTCATGTAAGAATATTCTTAAAAAATGATCTTGTTACCAGTGCTCTCTCAATCAAATTTTCGAATTCCTTAGAAAAAGCTCGAAAATTCCTCAGATTTCCATAAAATTCCTTAAATTGGTAAAATTACTACAAGGCCTGATCACAGAGTTGTAAAAAGTGTTTTTTTCACCTGATTTACCTGAATTTTTCGAACTGAACGTTCTTTAAAACCGTATTTTTTGAAAATTTGAAGTTTCTAGACCGTCGGAAATGGCATTTTTAGAGTCTTTCCTAGCCAATATTTTAGTACTGCCTAACAATGAAGATAAGTATTGCTACTTTCAGTTTATAATGGAAAATGAGAAAAATTTGGAAATTTGGAGTCTCCATGCAGATCGTCAGAAAGGGCATTTCGCATTTGTCTCCCTGCCACAACACGTCTCAACGTCTTTAGTTTGTTTGATTGTTAACTCCATTATAGATTAGAGATTTCACTTTTTTATGCCCTGAGAATTACTTGAATTTACCTGAAAATCTACAGGATATCTACCTGAAATTGTTCATGAGCAATATTAGGCGTGTTCCACCCTCCCTCCCCCCCCCCTCCCCCGGTCGCTACGGCCCTGAGAACTTAGAAAATCTGTAGATTTCAGAAGAAACAGCATACACTGACATTTAACTTTTGAGAATTTTAATGGAAGACAGCCATATGTACATTTACGACATAGAGAACATACGAATATATGTAATTATGTGCATATAGTGTTGCTACTTTCAGGTTTAAATCTCATTTGCGTGGCGTGGTTATTCTCCGTCAAACGTTTTTA
>CACRXK020005868.1:1261-14310 GCA_902702795.2 Paramuricea clavata
TTGAAAATGGAGTTCTGGCATTTGAAAAGGGAGTTCTGGCATTTGAAAAGGGAGTTCTGGCATTTGAAAAGGGAGTTCTGGCATTTGAAAAGGGAGTTCTAGCATTTGAAAAGGGAGTTCTAGCATTTGAAAAGGGAGTTCTGGCATTTGAAAAGGGAGAACTTTCTGCTATTTGTAAAGGGAGTTTTGGCATTCGAAAAGGGTGTTCTGCTATTTGTAAAGGGAGTTTTGGCATTCGAAAAGGGTGTTCTGCTAATTGAAAAGGGAGTTCTGGCATTCGAAAAGGGTGTTCTGCTATTTGAAAAGGGAGTTCTGGTATTTGAAAAGGGAGTTCTGGCATTTGAAAAGGGAGTTTGGAATTTGTAAAGGGAGTTCTTGTGGGGAGAGCACTGGCGCTCAATTGTTTAATATAAATATGTAGTCAAATGTCTAACGTACCATAACAAACAATATACTCTGAAATTCTTTCCAGTACATAAGGTATTTCACTGCCAGACTCTGAGTTCCTCTGTAGCAATTCATCAAGAGGCACACCAAACGTCTTTGTAGTATTGAGACCTGTACTACCTTGAAAATTGTAAATGTAAGGAAATTATTATTAAATTGATAAAGTTCAGCGGCTTTAGATTACAGAATACGGTACAGAGCCAAGATTCTCTGGGAAGAAGGGGTAACTATTTTTCCTTGGGTGGGCGGTGGGGCAGGGTTTGAAATAGCCTGTATTCGAATTGATGTCACAAGACAGTGTAGTTTGTCCGAATATTACCACAATTCTCGCGGGCTTAACAATAGAATATAGTTCATTTGCATTCATTTGAAAGTCAATTTCAGTTTGTTTGTCCGACATTTGTGCTATAAATAGCAACCTTAATCTTTCAACCTTAATCTTAAAGTTCTAGTGCTAGGCTGTTCATGGTTTACATTTGTATATTTAAACGTCATATCAAGCTTTTTCAAGATTCAATTTCAATTCATGTAAATAACGCACAAGTTTCAAAGAGTAATTCTTGTTAAAAAAGTCAACATGCTTCCCTCACACTGTTTGGGCAACGGGAATAGCTGCCCCCTGCCCCAATGACTCCAGCCCCAATGACTCCAGCACCAAGGGCTGCATATACAGGCTATTTACAAAGCCTCACCTTCATGTTTTCGTTTACTCAATGGGGATTTGATCATCTTCTTCATTTTGGCCATTTGCTCTTCGATACCACTTCTCGTAGAACTAGTAGAGTACTCCTATAACACAGGCAAGTGAAATTAACTGTCAAGTAGTCCAGTAAGCGATTAAAAAGCAAGGGAGGACATATTATTTTATTCCATGCAGTGCCAGAAAATGTCCGGTTCGCTGTCCAGAAATTTTTAACAAAATATCTTTGCAATGAAAATTTTTCACATCTTGCAGAAAATTTTTTGTCATTTCATCTGGAAACGTGTCTAAATTTTCTCATATTTTTCAGGTACGGTAGTTGAAACTCTCTCAATCCATGTCATTCTGATAAAATATACTTATTTACATAAGTCGAGATTGCCTTGTGCCAAGATTGAAGCTAAATTCTCTGAAATCCACATATGCAGGACGGGTAAATTTATACTTGACTTGCATACAAAATTTTTATTTTTGAATTTTGCCGAGAAATATATTTTTACGCCTGATTCTATGTATGTAATAAGCTTTGGTGGGCAAGAGGTTTCGGTGGTGCAATTATCAGTCCATTTAGCACCTTTTAGTGATGCGCCGATATCCATATCGGTGTATCGTATCGGCTTAATAGAAATATCAGTGACTTTTATAATTTACGTGGTGTTTCCACAAACAAAAAGTATAATATTATATGTTTTATCACCATGCAATCCTACAAAGAACTTAATCTTGTTATTGATATTACCAGGGCTGCAAATTACTGTCGGACATCGGACAATGTCTGACTAAATTTGGAAAATGTCCGAGCAAAAGTAATTTTGATCGGATATTGGGCCGATCAAAAAAATATATTGTCACATTATACATTTTTTTGCCGTGACAAAATCCGATTGCAAATTCACTCAATTTGCATTTTGCAATACAATTTACGAGGCATTTTAGCATTTTACTTAATGTTGCGCCGGAATGTCTATACATACTTGTCTTGTGCCTTATATATATCTTGTGACGTATATATATATATATGTCCGACCAAATTCAAGTTATGTCCGATCAAAATTAAAAGTGGTCGGACAAATGTCCTGTCAAGACAAATATTTATTTGCAGCCATGTATTACTGATATTACAAACTGTTATTAAATATTAATGATTGGTCATAGTTGCAGTTCAATAGTTATTTTTATTACAAATAGTCACTGACATAGTTATATACTGGTTTGTTGAATGCACTGGCAGCATTTCATTTGATATTTTCAGTTATTTAGAAACAAATGAATTGAATTAAATTCAAAAGTATTAAAGTAAAAGTGTCATGATGTCATCTTTGAATTTTGTGAAATGACATACAATATCGGTATCATGCTTGCGCAAAATATCGGCCCTTCAATATCGGCTATCGGGGGAATTTCCATATCGCAGGGCTCAAAACTTGAAATTTTTATCAGTATCCAAGTGGATACCAGCATCATAGAATCTAGTATCCATCCTTGAAATATAGTAACCCAGATTTGGATACTAGATATTCTATTTCCAGTATCTAAGCAAGGCAAAATTTTACCTTGCAACCAGGCCTTCAGTTGCTGAGCAAAAACCAGGCCTTTAGTTTCAATAATAAAAATATGTATTGAAATTCGAAAAAATTGAAAATAACACACTGCGGCAGTACGAAAGAAAGCACCATTTGTGAAAATTTTTTTTTTTAAATATTCTGCCAAAATCCGTAGACATTGAAGTTCGGAAACATGCCAAACGTCTAGATGATTATCTACTATCGCAATTTCTAAGTTTTCCTAGTATCCAGTTGGGATACTGAGCTTATGATACCCAGTATCCAAAATTAAAATCTGATATCCTGTGGATATCGGGATACCGCAAGTTTCGAGCCCTGATATCGGTGCATCACTAGCGCCTTACACTTCTGAGATTGTGCATGGGTTCGATTCTTGCTGCGGACTCATGAAACTTAGTCAGTCAACGCTCTACCGAAAGTTGTGGGTTTCCTTCCACAGGGAATGTTGACAGGGTGGGTTGGGATTAGCCCCCCAACTGACCCTTCTACTAGGACTGTTCGGTATACCGATATACCAAAAATATCGGTATTAAATCAATATCGGTATATCGATACCGGATATTCAGCAATACCGATATACCAAAATTACCAAAATTTCCGATAAACCGGAATTTTTCAGTATACCGTGTTACATTTACCAACTATATGGCAAAACCATAACCTTTATTTTACTACTGAATGGCAATTCAAAGAACTTTCTACTGAAATGATTTAGATTTCGAAGTAGCTTCAAAATTATCGTTTTCCCTTCTAGAATTACTCAAAATTTCCTTCAAATTTCCATTAAAGAATTTTCCTTTATAATTATCAAAGGAAAACCGGTATACCGATAATATAGGTGTAATTTTTTCGGTATACCGATACCGGAAATTTCTCATACCGAACATTCCTGCCTACTGATACCGGAAATTTCTCATACTGAACATTCCTACCTACCGATACCGGAAATTTCTCATACCGAACATTCCTACCTTCTACTGTGACTAGTGTTCCATGATCAGACATGAGTCATAAAGTGGCTGTCATAAAGTGGCTGCCATAGGCACCCTTAGAAAGCCTTTGACTCGATCGGGTTTAGCTGCGACCTTCGCAATTCGGCTTTGCTCTCAGGTCCAAGTTAGGATGATTAGCTAGCTCACCCCATACAAACAAGCAGCCCCCAATTATTATGCAACATACACAAAAAGTATTAAGACTTACTGATTTTTGAAATTTATCCAAAGGATCGCTCGGACTCCTCAAGTATTTCATATCACCATTCTCTCTTCCCTAGGGCAGTTACGTCACAAACCAAGAGCTTGAATCCAACTCTTACGATGCACAATTAAGTCCTATAGAATCGTCTCTTGAATAGCTAGCCTTTAACGACGTCCAACAATAGCCCACTGGCTTAACGGCTAAATAATTGAGCAATTAGCAATATCTATGCTGCAACACAGCTGTCAATATCAGAGTTTATAGAACTGTTATGCTATCACTGGCATACTCTTGAAACACTTCTGTCAAAAACTTGCACAGTTCTTTTGAATTTGGAGTATAACGATGCTCAAAATTTATGCATAAAATACTGTCGGGTTTTGAGAGCCAATCTTTGAATCCGATATATATGTTATTGATATGAATAGCTATAGAACTCCTCTAAAACGCCTCCAATTTGGTATATATACACTTTAAATATAAGTCCCAGTTTGGTTAATATAGACAGATGAATTTCAGGCAAACTATATATAAGCTTCAAGTCGACAATATCCTATGACACGAATATAAAACCACGCTATGAAACCAATTTCTTTGTTTTGAAATATTTAACACAGCAAATTTCTTCCAAGGCTGTAATTTCCAACATTCGGTGGCAAAATTTCACGCGATCCTTGGAGGGAAACCATTTCAATGCCTTTGAGATTATATACGATTCATAATTTCAAACACGTTGTCTAGTTGCCAAAACAAACCCGAAGTTTGGGAAACTCAATTGAAATCAGATTACAAACGGAACCAATTATGGCACACCGCGGTTTCCTTGAAAAAAATACAGAAGCCTTTTACCAATCCTGCAAAGAATAACACAATTTTACTACGTTTTAAAACTACTGTTGTTTGCAAGGTGTAAAAAAATGACGCCGAAAATGAAAGCTTGGCTGTCAATGTGGTCGCTCTTGCAAAGCTATCAGAATTCAGAAAATTGCATTGTTCGTTAGTTAGTGTTTAAAAAAGTGAATTTCTAAGCTTAACTTTAGGTCTTTGCATATGAAAATACCGTGCAAATACTGTTTTAAATTGAGTTTTGCTTGTTGCTACTTGCAACGTCAAGTCATGCACTAGATTAAAGACACATTTTGACAATTCACCTTCATATTTTCCAAATTTTAGCATACAAAATAATAGCCAATGCACATAAGAGCATTACCTGAGCTTAGAATGGTTTTGTCTCTTGTTCAAAACCAAAATACAATCAACTGAAACCACAAGAAAAACAAGTTTATGCTAAAAGCTCCAATCCAGTTGCGAGATGTAATTTCATATGCCGCTCCGTCGCCGCAAATAGCCCAACTTTAGGCGAGGAAAAAAACAGCTAAAAGTCACTTGATCTTCTCCGATTTGCAGCTGCCGACACATAAACAAAAGGGGTTTCCTCTTCAAGTTTAACGAAAACACAAAGTACTTCCAAACGTGTGAATTATCAAATTTTAAAATGTAAACAAGCTCCCTCACTCACGAGTTGTCAGCCATTGATGATACTTGAGCAGGTAGGCCGATACCGGCCAATCACAGCATGCCAACGCTCGCACGTGACTCAAGTGGCAACGATTATATAATCAACGGTGATTGGTTAAAATTGATGACCACACCTCCAATGTAATGTTTACAATGAATAATAATTAGGTGTAGCGGAATAAATTATCATATTTATGTCCTCTGATCTCGCAATTACCTGGACTAAAGAGTAAAAATTTGTTATCATCTTGTAACAAGGTTGATGAGGCCAACAGACTCGCAACAAGTTGTTCCAACAAGTCTGATATCGTCTGCAGTTATTAGAGACCTTACGATTTTAGGACGGCAACGGCTGCCAATACAATAGACATTTGAAAAGAATTGAGTAATTACAATATATGAATAATCAGTTTAGACATTGTTCTCGCTCTGTTTACAACGCTAAATCACAGATTTTCACGTCTTGATACAACGGCTGCATTCCAAGCCACAACAAGTGCAACTTCAAACTGGGTTTAGCAGAACTCTACCCAACTATAAAACCCATGTCTTCAACTTCTAAAACTGTATTAAATTCATATGATTGATAATATACAACGAACTATCTTTACTACCATTTATTTAAAGACTTTGAAGGAGTTTGTTTTGGTCGTAAGGTCTCTATTAACAAGTTGATGACAACAAGCTCGTGGCAACTTGTTACGAACAGCCTGTATTAGTCTTGTTGGAACAACTTGTAGCAAGTCTGCTTCCGCCATCAACCTTGTAACAAGATGATAACAACTTGTTCCAGACTTGTCACAACAACTGGGAACAGCCGAACACATCCTGAACCAGCTTGAAAACAACCTTTTCATCAGGTTATTAAGAAAGGATTTCTAAAAGATTTACAGTAATAATTAAAATAAATTCTTTATAAAAATCCAGTATAATTAAAATAGACGTTTCGTTTGTCTTCATCATTTTTTCGTTTCTTCTTCCACGGCTTTTTCGGTGGCTCTTCTATAATGACCATTCTCTCGTCCTTAGAATGGTTTCGGATGCGCTCTCGAAGCTCGCCATTCGCCTGTTTATTGTCATTCACGGTAAAATTTATTGGAGGGGTAAAATTTGTGGTGGATGATAATGCCTCCAAGTTAATCTGAAATGTCAAAAATATCTCTTAGATAACGCTACTCAACTTTATCAAATTCACGCGATAGGAAATACCGTATAGGACAAAATTCGTCAATGAATTGAATTACCCTTCCTCCTTTTCCTCTTCTTTTCCTTTTATTTTTCTTTTTCTTGGCTTCTCCATTTTCTGTAGTCAAGGCCTGGGGAATATAATAAAATATGAATATTAAATCTAAAAATATGGACCAACACGTTTGAGATATCTTTTTCAGGTAGTTCAGACACAAACCACGACAACTTATTGTAGAATACTACCTACACTGGACCACCACGTTTGAGATATCTTTTTCAGGTAGTTCAGACACAAACCACGACAGCTTATTGTAGAATACTACCT
Source organism: Paramuricea clavata (assembly GCA_902702795.2). NCBI lineage: Eukaryota > Metazoa > Cnidaria > Anthozoa > Malacalcyonacea > Plexauridae > Paramuricea > Paramuricea clavata. The sequence goes on from CACRXK020005868.1 coordinate 8,202, forward strand.
ACACTGGACCACCACGTTTGAGATATCTTTTCAGGTAGTTCAGACACAAACCACGACAGCTTATTGTAGAATACTACCTACACTGGACCACCACGTTTGAGATATCTTTTTCAGGTAGTTCAGACACAAACCACGACAGCTTATTGTAGAATACTACCTACACTCGACCACCACGTTTGAGATATCTTTTTCAGGTAGTTCAGACCCCAACCACGACAGCTTATTGTAGAATACTACCTACATTGGACAAACACGTTTGAGATATCTTTTTCAGGTAGTTCAGACACAAACCACGACAGCTTATTGTAGAATACTATCTACACTGGACCACCACGTTTGAGATATCTTTTTCAGGTGGTTCAGACACAAACCACGACAATTTATTGTAGAATACTACCTACACTGGACCACCACGTTTGAGATATCTTTTTCAGGTACTTCAGACACAAACCACGACAGCTTATTGTAGAATACTACCTACACTGGACCACCACGTTTGAGATATCTTTCTCAGGTAGTTCAGACACAAACCACGACAGCTTATTGTAGAATACTACCTACACTGGACCACCACGTTTGAGATATCTTTTTCAGGTAGTTCAAACACAAACCACGAAAGCTTATTGTCGAATACTACCTACACTGGACCACCACGTTTGAGATATCTTTTTCATGTAGTTCAGACACAAACCACGACAGCTTATTATAGAATACTACCTACACTGAACCCTAGCGCAATAAACCTACAACTCACATTATTGAACTCTGCGGTGCCGAACGTTTGTTGTTGTTTAAGGAATTTGTTCTTCTGTGCTTTTCTTTTTTTTTGGCCAGGTTTATTCTTTTTCTTTTTTATATTTGTTTCCGTGGCTTCGTTTTGAAACAGATTTTGGTTTTGGGAATTTCTTCGTTTGCGTTTTCCGTTGCGATTCATTAAGTCAAAATCTACCGACATCAAAGGTGTTAGGGGTAGGTTTGGCATGGCATGATTAAAGTCTGTAAGAAAGATTTTGAAATCTCAAACTCATTAATAATTCATGAGCAAATTAGCGAATGAACTCACCCTAATTCGTCACATGATTGAGGCTGGATACCGCAAGGAAACACGCTAAAAATCATATACCATCACTGTTGTTAGATGAAAAACGGTTTTCATCTAATAACTGAGATCCTAATTACAAATTCAAGTCAAAACACAACAATATACTATAATAATATATATAAGCCAATGAAATGTTTTCGTTTGAGATGTTGTATAAACAACTCGTTTCTCGTGTTTCATCAGGGGACCAAACACTCGAAAACAATAAAACACTCGCGCTTCGCGCTCGTGTTTCATACAGTTTTCTCGTGTTTGGATCCCCTGATGAAACACTCAAACTCGTTGTTTACATATAACTTGAAAAATGTTCAAGTACAATTTCGTGTAAGAGAATGTTAGATGAATACGCGGGCAAGAGATGGAGGTCAATAGTGGCGATGATGATGGTGGTGATAACGGTGCTGGTGATGTTGCTACTGTTGCTGACAATGAGGTTGTTGTTGCTGATGATTCTGCTTCTCAGAATGCTACTGATGACGATGCTAATGCTGCTCTTGCTGCTGCTGCTCCTGCTGATGATGTTGCTGCGCCTGATCGCAGATTAAAAATACAACAATAATAATCTAATCTGTGCCCTTGTGCTGCTGCTCTTGTTGACGCTGCTGTTGATAATGCTGATGTTTCTGCTTCTAATGATGCTACTGATGACGATGACGATGACGACATGTACACGTTAGTAGTTTCATTTTGCTCAAAACACAATATTTTTTCAAAAATAATTACAAGATAGGTTTACTAATGCAAAATCCGCGCTAAAAACGTCAATAAATATCGGGCTGTTGTGAGTTTGCTGTTACTCGTAATGAGCGTCAACATGGCGCTATATTGGGGTAAAGGTGGTATATTGTGATTGTCATATCTTCTTAACGAGTTCGGTGACCCCAACTTTTTTGTGTGAATTTACTTTAAGTATATCATAAACTCCATGCCTGGGAAGTTTCAGCACATTCTCATTTCGGGAACAATTACTGCGGAATTACCTTAAGCTCCCTAATGATGATATAAGGACATCAATAATGGTCATTAAAAACCCATACCTGTAAATGTCTCCATTCGATCATCCCTGAGCTGACCCCGATCATCCCAGTGATCCTTAGGGATAACCTCATCATCCCCACTATCCTCCACCTTCCTGCGCTTACTCGCCCTTCCCCCTTCATCCAAAACCTCTTCGCCCGAACGTTTCTTCTTATTTTGAGACCGCTTCGATTTCTGGTGATTCTGGTTCGAACTGTCAGCAATTTGGTTGCTTCGCTGTGAATGACTGGGCAGTTTAATGTCATCATCATAAGGGTAGCTGTTTCTGTTGGTTTTTCGGGATGAGTTGCTGGATGGTTTCGTGTTATCATTGGTGTGAATGTTTCTGTTGAAATTCCCTGGTGGATAGTTGCTTGTAAATCTGTCGTATTTCACAACGAATGGGAAGCACGGATCGGAGTAGCCTTGCGTCTCTTCAACACATTCCTGGCAAAAAATTCAGAAAGAAAACTCGTTAGATCTTGCATTTCTCTGCTCTTAAAGTGACTTAAACGCTTTCATTTCGCTTAAATTATCCGTAAAAGAGTGGCTTACGTACGTCTATACTCAAATTTAATCAATGAATAACCTAATATAATAGTTTTGTGGAAGATAATGAAAAGACGGTATTTATCTATTAATTAAAGTATTGAGAACAACAGTATCTACACACATACATGTCCAAGATGTCCTTTTTCGCCACAATTATAACAGAAAATAGTCTTTCGTTTTGAATCGTTCTGCGTACCGCGTACTATTTCTCCCTCTTTAATCTACAAGAAAATAGCTCAAAACTGAGTAATCCTTAAGGCAGGAGAACAATTTAAAACTGACAGAGCTATCCAGTATAAATAAAGTTAGTTTAGTTCAGGTTTCCTCCTGTAGTAACACTGGATCAATAAGGGAGGATCCTGACTGGACTTCTAGGGAAAACAGTTTAGGACTGATAGAGCTATCCCATATAAATAAAGTTAGTTTAGTTTAGGTTTCCTCCTGTAGTAACACTGGATCAATAAGAGACGATCCTTACTGGACCTCTAGGGAGAACAGTTTATAACTTGATAGAGCTATCCAGTATAAATAAAGTTAGTTTAGGTTTCCTCCTGTAGTAACACTATATCAGTAGGAGATGATCCTGACTGGAATTCTAGGGAAAACAGTTTAGGACTGATAGAGCTATCCCATATCTACAAAGTTAGTTTAGTTTAGGTTTCCTGCTGTAGTAACACTGGATCAATAAGAGATAATCCTTACTGGACCTCTAGGAAGAATAGTTTAGAACTGATAGGACTATCCAGTATAAATAAAGTTAGTTTAGTTTAGGTTTCCTCCTGTTGTAACACTGGATCAATAAGAGATGACTCTTACTATAGACCTTAGTTTAATTTTACTTGAAATAGTATGACAGTTTTCCTTACCGTGTGATGGTATTGCCTCCATCGATCAGGACAAAACTGAAACGAAATGCAGAAATTGCAGTATGGTAAGGTGTGGCATGGTATGGTGTAAAATGTAAAACAGAACAGAAAACGAAAGGCATTTTCAATCTTACACTTTCGAAATGTCCGTAAGCATGACATCTATGACACGTGTCCTCAGCGCGACATCGAGGCTTGCGACAATTCTTGACCTGATGCCCTGGCTCACTGCAGTTGAAACAGAGTTCGTTTCGACAACGCTTTCTCAGATGCCCAACCTCACCACACAACCAACAGATTTTTTCTTTCTGCAAAACGTATAGTTAAAAACCTTACAGTGTTTTTCTGCAAGGTGAGGTATACAACCCAGCGGGCAAAATGACGTTTATCCAACGTTGAATCAACGTTGGAAATGACCTTCCAGACGTTGGATAGACGTTGAAAAAGGGTTGACTATGCAAATTGGATCGACGTTACTGTTTCGACGTTGAAACAAAGGTTGCCAATCTCGTCAACCATAATTCAACGTTGAATCCACGTTAAAACAACGTTGAGATTGGTTCACAAATCGACGTCGTACATTTAACCATGAATGAACGTTAATTCAAAGTCTGTTGGCTGCTGTTGAACCAATGTTTGTAAAACAACGTCAGAGCAACGTAGATATTAGGTTGTCGACGTCGCAACCTTTTTTCTACCAAATTTCAACGTTGAAACAACGTCGTGTGCCCGGTGGGAACTTCAAACAAAGCTCTTCTACCGGGTGTTTGATTTGATGTAACGTAAAAGCTATAAAAGCTATCGCAATGAAATTAAGATCATTGCGTTCAGAAAGGACTAACTCAGATTTTGATATATAGCAATAGATAGATGGAAAATTTGTTGGGTTTTTAATTACTGTACAAAATTTCAGACAATTTGCTTTAAATATTCATTTTTCTCTAAACATTTAGCCTTTCGCATGCTTATAATTAATGCCTTTACCTAATTTGCAAATTGCTGACATATGCAAATTAGGCAAAGGCATTAATCAGCATGCAAATAGCTATTTTTTTAAGAAAAAATGTAACTTTGTGTGAATAGTTAAAGGGCTTAAACTAAAGCAAATTGTCTGAAATTTTGTACAGTAATTAAAGACTCAACAAATTTTCCATGGCGCAAGCCATTTTTAGTTTGTTGGAAAAGACACCCCCCCCCCCCCCCCCCCCCCCCCCTGGTTCACAAAATTTGAGTTCGAGAATTTTTTTATTATTATTCTACATTATAAGTACCCAAAAAAAACTATATACATCGAAAACTGGATACTAATAGCTGTTACAAATCTGTTCAGTTTTTTTTTATACACCCTGTATATCAAAATCTAAGTTAGTCCTTTCTGAATGCAATGATTTTGATTTCATTGCGATAGCTTTTACATTACATGAAATCAAACAACAGTGTCCAGTTTTTTGAGGGGACATCCGTTATTTTGTAGCTATAGATCGTTTGCCGCGGGCTTGTAGGCCATCATATATCTTGACAGATTATGGCTCTACATAGCTAGTAGTAGTCATCTCACCTTCGGTACCGTACATTCGAGTGTTCGATGACCTCTTTCGTTGCAATTGAAACAACGAGTAAAACGCTTCTTCGTCTTTGGAGCTTGCTGGAAAAAGGCAATGGAGTAATTTTAAGATCTTTTCATACTTAAAACCGCCATTGATATTGAACCTATTACATAATTAGTGAGAAAAAATGACAACAGAACGTCGCTTACTATTAAATCAGCGGCAATAAGTCCCCAATCATCGCTATCAGATAAACTATTGTCTAAGCCATCATTTTCACTTTTTGCTTCAAACAATTTAGCGGAGGTGGTTCTCTACGTAACAAAATTTAACGTAAAAAAAGATAGTTTATGTATCGGATAATTTGTAGACGCATTAACCAACAAAAACTTTGTTAAGTTTTTCATTCACTGGTAAGCGAATTTGCCAACAAGCTACTGCCCAATTATCTATGTAGTATATTCATGTATCGTTTTAATTATTGTCAAAATTTACCAGACTTCTATAGTAATTACTTCAAGCAAAATAAAGAATTTCACAGCTATAATACACGTAATTCCACCAAGTCACACGTTAGCTATAAAGAACGAATTACCGCAAATAAACTGTCTTCAACAAAGGCGTCTCTCTATGGAATAGTATTAATGAAGATATCAAAAATACTAATTCATATCTCTCTCCCAAGAAAAAAGCAAAATTATATTATTTAGTATCTGATTGATGTAAATATTGTAAATTACTCTATCTCTTTTGTCCCCCTACCATTATTTCTGTCCGTAAATAGTATTTATTAGTATATTGCTCTTTATTCATGGTTATTGAAAAATAGGAGCCTTACGTAAAAGTCCAACTGGGTTTCCAAAGGTCCCTAGCCCTTTATATTATTATATTCGCATATGCTTTGTATATATATATATATATATATATATATATATATATATATATATATATATATATATATATATATATATATATATATATATATATATATATATATATATATATATATATATATATATATATAA
>CACRXK020005868.1:14449-26738 GCA_902702795.2 Paramuricea clavata
TATATATATATATATATATATATATATATATATATATATATATATATATATATATATATATATATATATATATATATATATATATATATATGGGAAAAATAAATATCTGTCTAACGTCCTTATCCGAGAAAACACAAAAGTCTAACCATAATTACTGATGTCAATGTAAAGGTAGCACTTTCTCCTCAATTATTTTAAGACCTTGAAAGGCAAGAGTGGGTCGACCACAACACTACAAGAGCTGGTTGTTTGCATATATTAGTAAAACTTGCAAGGGCAGTTTGTCGCGTCTCTATACAGTTGATCTGTCCATATAGACAATCAAAGTCTATGATATGTCTGCGTACATGAATTCAGCATTACATGATTAGAAAACGTCAAATACCTTGGCTTTGTGCAATTTGTTCTTTGGTTCATCCTTAGAAAATACTAGTTCGACCTCTGAAACAATGAAAAACAACTTTATTATTAATTGTGTAAACGTTCTCTGGTTAAAAAGATTTATTTATTACAAGCTTTCGACTAAATAAATCTTTTTAACCAGAGAACATTTACACAATTAATTATGAATCCTGGTTTCGCTTCCAACATTTTTAAAACTTTATTATTATTATGGCAGACAGTATGATTAACCCATTGAGTGCCAGCAGTCTCCCATTGATGAGTAAAATTGTCTTGGCAGTAGGCAGAATAAAATAATAAAGTAGGGCAAATTCATTTGCCAATTAAAGGGTTAAAGAAATGAAACTTCAAAAAAGGTACTTCAGAAATTTAATTTCATATTTTAATCCCTATGAAATATAGCATTCTGCAGATCTAACAGACAAATTTGATTAAAGTTTAAGTGCGACTAACTCCCAATACGACTTTTGGTTTGTGTAATATTTGGGTCATTCAAAAATGAAATGTAATATATCTTTATAATAAAAAATCCCATCTTGGTCAACGTTTTCACTGTTAAAGGTGAATTGCATTGCAAATTAGTTTTCCTTGCGGAGGAGAGAGCCTTATCTTTTAATTACTCAACCTGGATAAATTAAGTTTGTTGAATTCTCTTGTTGTTCTTCCCCAACATCAGGGCTTGCTTTTTGATCTACATGTAAAGCTTTCCCATCCACACAATCTGTCAGTGAAGGTTTATCAGAGTTTTCAAAATCACATCCGTTTGTTTCGGAGTCCAAACTAGTCAAGTGACCTGATTCATCAGAACATTTTTCTTCTAAAAATTTAAAAAGTGAACATGAACTCCTCTGTAATATTTAATTTGATGTAGAAACATTTTCCACTATTTTAGGAAGTCTAGCTTTTTTTCAATAGAACAGCTGAACATTGGAATAGCTTTCCTTCTAAAACTTGATGGCTTGTGATTCACTGATTCATTTGCTTTATTTAAAGCCAAACTAACTATACCTTGCTAAATTGGATTCCTATAGTCTACCTACTTAGTATAGATGATGTACTAAGATGTTTCATTTTTATTCTTAGTAAGATGTATAATTTTTATTGTATTGCATTGTTGTAACTGGTAGGATGGCAATTGGGACACCAGTCCTGTACCCAACCCCTGCCAGTTAGAGTCTTTTGTAATTTGTAATATTTGTGTAATGCATTGGTGTGTACGTTATTGGCAAATTTAATAAATTCAAATTAAGCGGGTTATGGACAAGCAAGTTTCCTGACAGGTTTTCGTATGGTAACTTTTATTTTGTAATTGTACATGTGTACTGACTAGATCAGCTTCAAAATACCTTTGCTATTATCAGTTGGTGTTTCTACAAGTGACGATGCAAAATGAACATTCTGATAGAGTTCAGCTTCTAACTCACTGTCAAGACTGTCGTCGCTGAAATAACAAAAGCAACTCATTTACCAAAGGATGGTCAATTTTGAGAGCTGGAAGTTCAGGCTCAAAACATGGTTTTGTATGGTATGGTGTAGCACAATGTGGTAAGGTATGGTATGGTGTGATGTAGCATGGTATAATATGTGTGGTATATGGTATAGTGTCGTATGTGGTATATATCACTATATGGTGTGGTATGGTGTGGTACATAGGCTGTGCTCACCCTCGTCCCCAGGGCCTCTCAGTTGCACGCGGCCTCCCTAGGCCCTGGGACACATGGAACCAAAAGTGCAAGAAAACTTGCAATAGTTTCTAAAGCGCATGCTTTAGCACCAGTAATAAATTTCACAGTGAAGTATTACGAAGAAATGAAGTGTTTGAATGTGAAGTATTTGTGTTGACTTATGTTGATAGAATTTTGTCTAGCAGAAACTGCTCAACTTCTGCGAAATAGCAGTTCTCTAAGAAGTCAATCAGATCTCTCCTTTAGTCATCTAACCCAGAACCCAATATTCAATGAGTGACCGAGTGAAAATGGCTCTGGGGACAAGAATGTTGCTGTGGTATGCTGTGGTGTAGTATATTACAGTATATATGGTATGCTTTAGCATGGTATATTACAGCATGGTGCAGTATTTTAGTACCTGCCGACAGACAATGTATCATTATATAATTCATCTTCAAAAGCTCTCAAAAATTCCAAATCATCATCAACATCACTCATAGTTGCCCCTTGTTTTTACTGAAACAAATAATTATTGTAATAACCCATCAAGTACCAGCACTCTCCTTTGACAAGTAAGTCATATTATTTCACTCATTAAAACAATTACCCCTTCAAGAATAAAATCATCTGATAAATTACCTGACAGAGTAAAATAATGGGTTAATAACTTGACTTAGGGTCTGTTTATATGGAAGCCGGGCTGGCCCGCTTAGCAAGACAGCTCAGTAAGCGGGATGAATTTCTCTTGTGTTTACACTGTATGAGAAAATTTCATTCCGCTTGCCGGGACAATTTTGTTGTTTTGACAGTTGTTAAAAATAGCTTGCGGCGGTATCTTTGAACTTTCATGCTTATATGGAGAAACTTCCATCCTGGTAAGCAAGAACTTGCATCTTTCAAGCGAGATCTCGGCAACCAGGCCAGCCCACTTGTCCATATATATAAACGCACAATAATTTTTATTACAAAAATAACTACACAGCGAGATCTCGCTTACCAAGCTGTCTCGCTTAGCAGGCCAGCCTGGCTTCCACATAAATAGACCCTAAATGTCATATGCTTTAGGATGAAATAAAGTCAAATTAGTTAATTAAGTAAACTTATTGAATTAATAATCTTTTGTTCGCTTAATCAAAATAATTGAGGTCTATCGACTCTATGAAATCTTGCACTTTTAAATCATTTTTAAGCTACCAAAAGCCTCTCAAATAATAAAATACAACGCAAATACTCACCATTGAGAATTTAGTAAGCCCGATCGCTGTCATTCTTGAATAAATCGTCTTTTTCCGACACAAAATTTAAAAAAAAGTCAAATAATATAGAAATTTGTACCACGTGTCAAAACAAAATTTTTCCAAACATAAATCATAATTTATGTTAAAATATTCGAGGCGTAGCCTGCGAACGGGTGAAACTGACCTTGAAACTTACTGGAACGCTTGGATAGTTTTCTTCAAAAAAATTGACTTACAAATATAAATGAGGTTTCCAAAACGTTTTGGAGTACTCTAAAAAGTTATAAGTTTTTGTATATTTTAGATGGCTATTTGGTTTATTTAATGTTTTGATAATTCCGCCAAAATAAAAGACTCTATAGGTTTCTGAAAGACTTCTAGCCTTTGTTTGATAATATTATAGGTACATAAAAAAGGAAAAAATATAAATTACTATATTATGTGGGAGAGCTAATGGGAATAAATGAAAAAAATTCATGCCAAATTAGACTTAAATCTAGCCCAAAATCTTTAAATTATTGTAACATATTTTAAGTAGCTTTTTTTATATATATACATGGGAAAACAATAAAAAAAAAAAATTAAAAAAATCCATGCGCACTCCAGTGGTAGTTTGCGGTCAGCCACCGACTGGTCTCATTAACGTACACTGGATAGCTTTACATTTTAAATTTTAAAACGAAAGCATTTGAAAATTAGTAAAATAGACGAATTCGTTTCATTTCATTGCTATATGTGTTGTTGAAATAAATTTATCATGGCTATTTCAAGCGTTTTTAAATTAAACTGTCCAGTATTTTTAATAATATCAAATTGGTACACAAACTGACCGCAATATTAAAATGTAGTGAGCACGATGAGCCCAATATTTCAGCGGAGACTCCCATATAAAAAGGTTACTCTCAAGCGAATTTTTATGTTTCGCGGTAAATGTTCCAAAATAAACAACAACAACAACAGAATTTGTTTATTTTAGCGATCTACGGCTTCAAAAAGGATCTACGATGGACGATGCTTTGGAATTAAGCATCCAAGACAACGAATTCGATGCTGAATTGCCTCAAAACGACGAAACGCAAGAAATATGCGCAAAACCAGATACAAAAGTGAAATTAGAGACTGCGTTTGACCCAAGCGATTATATATCGTTGACTGAAGCTAAACAAAAGTTGCTGCAAAGTCTGGAGCAGTATGATTTGAAGGATGATGTGAAGTTGTGTTCCCGAGGCTCGGTGAAAAGTCGCCTGGGCGTTCGAGAGGAGGGTGTTGAGGTTATGGAGTATTCAGACTCGAATGATTTGGAGGGCAGTCATACAGATTCTAGAGAGAATGAGGTCACAGGTCCAAATCAAGATGGGAGTGATGGTTCACAATCAACGAGTATGTTTAACTGTACCCTGAGACTGCCGGCAGCCGGAACCTATTCAAATTAAATACGGCACAAGTTCGGCAGCTGATTTACCAGTGTGGAAAGTTTGTATTGCGCGGCCGAGATATCCGGCGTGCAATTTCCAAACTTTCCAGTTAGGCTGATTTAGACATTGTACCGTGCCAAAATACAACTACACTATATCAGAAATTTCAGCACTAAGTTGCTAATATATCATAATCATATGATATATTGCATGAAAGCATGTAGCGTTTAAACCCATGTCGAACCTGTGTGGCATTTTGTGCTGTGACAAACATAATCAAAACTTGCCGAACTTAATTGATTTAGACGCTGCTCTTCTGTCGTTCTTAATTGTTGTATTCGGTTTAGCTTGCGAATACAAACTCTTCGAATCGCACCCCTTGGAAGAATGTACTTGTCGCACATATTCTTCCATGGGGCATGATTCAAAGAGTTTGTATTTGCAGGCTATATTAGGTTGGGCTCACCAGAAGTTCCCATCTAAACCAGGCCTTACAAAATAAACCAATCTCTCCCCCCTGCAAAAAAACTTTCTCTAACCCTATCAGGTCTAGTAAACCCTTTGAGAGTTAAAACAAGTCATGAGAAAAAGTTTTAAGAAAAATATTTTACATCGGACAAAATTACCCTGACAGGATTTGAACCTGCACTCTTTGATTTCATAGACGTACACTTTAACAAAAATGCCACAGAATGAATGCAGCCCAGAAATATCAGCTGTAAAATTACCAACAGTTTTACCAGCAAGTAGCCGGCTGTCTGGTCATTTGTTTCATTTAATTATGAGTTGTCAAAACTATTCATAATCTAAGAAGGGCACCCACTACAATTTCATTGTTGTTTTAGATGCATCAACAAGAAGTTCAAACAGAGCAGACGATATTCCACGCAGACCGTCCATGAAAAATTTGTGTAAACGTTTGCATGTCAGATGGTACGACAATCCGGTCAAGGTTGGGAAAGAAATTGCCGAACGACTTGAAGAAGTATGAGTTGTTTGATTGACCAATTTGTGCTCGCTTACATGTTATAGGTAGCATCGCCCCTCGTACTGTAAGTAGCCTCGCTGGATGGTTCCCTAACTTATGTAGCCATACATGTGATTCTGCTCAACTGCCATATACAGTAGACTAACTGCTTAACTTGCAGTGCTGTGAGTAACTTTGCTACAAGTAACTAGTTACATGTTTTTGTTACTTTTTTAAGTAACTGTAATGGTAACTAGTTACAAGTTACATTCTGAAAAAAGTAACTAACTAGTTACAAAAATTAGGAATAAAATGTAATGATAACTAGTTACATTTGCCGTCAAGAACGCCGTTACTTTTTGTGTGCTTGCATGAATCTTCGTCACAATTCACACGGCGCTACCTCTGCGGTGCTACAGTGCATTCTGGACTATTTACAGTATTAGAAAAGACGAAAATTCTCTTCTGGTCAAATTAAATAAAAATCTTGTCTAACTTATAACATGTTTTCTCAATTCTATTAGCCAAAGGAATGGATGTAACTTTGCCATAAGTTTTTTTTTCAATTGTAACTTGTGTCGGTAACTACTGTACTTACTTTTCTGATGATGTAACTGCAACTAGTTTATTCTTTCTTGTTCAAATCTAGCACAAGTTTTCACTGATCATCGAAACTGTCAAAATCATCGGTGGAAAGAAAGCTTTGGATCTCTTCAACGAAACAAAACAAGTACAACTGAATGGAGGAATGAAAACATGCAACGGATCAAGAAGGTAGGGTCTGTGTCAATGTTTATAAGGCAACAGCCAGGGGCAGATCTAACTCCATCTACAAGGAGGGTTGCAAGTTTTCCATGGGGTGGTGCACGAGGGAGCCTTACTGCCCACTCTCCTCTGCAGTCTGCAACGCTACTATCCCAATATTACCATTATTCTGGGTTTTTTACATTATCTTTTGTTTATAAAGTTTATATCGGCTTTTTATCACGTATGCGTGACTGGACAGTTGCTGTAGCACAGTACAGTAAATTTGCTTGTTAAAGTACAGTATATTTGAAAATATGGCTGTACTACAACAACCTCGACATGTTTACGTATTAACCATTATGTTTAACTAAAGCTTCGGAGTATTTTCTCGTGAGCTCACAAATCAATTGAATCGTTTCATTCCTTTTAGGCGAACGAGCGGAGGTGTTTTCTTGACGTTACTAAAGTCGAGCAACTATGCGACTGATGAACAAATTAAAGAAATATTCAAAGATGATCTCTCGATCAAAAAAGAAGCTTTGAAACGTAAGAAAGCAGCGTATAATCAACGAAAGAAAGCGAGGAAGCTATTAGAGCAACAACAGGCAAACAAGGACATTGCTAACATTGAACAACAGAATTGTGACACTGTGCAACCGGAAAATAACTCTATGCAAGCAGAGGACAACACAAATGAGGTTTTGGAAGAAGATGCAAGTAGCGTTAAGCAAGAAGAGTGAATGAGTTTATATTCTAGTGTAATAATCCTAAGTTGCTAAACCGCGCTAAGAGAATGCGTTGGGTGAATTGCGAAGAAAGTCTTTTTTGTTTTATGTTATTTTGTTTGGTGTAAATGCGAAAACATTATACAAGCGCCGTCTTTTTTGTACCAAAACGAATTACATTTTAATATTGTCGTCCGTGAAAGACTATTTGAAATGTCTTTAATGCTTGCTTATAAACTATTATTATTTATTAATATTACAATATTGGTGTTTCGTGCGCATTCTTTTTTTTACCGAAACAATGCCAGAAGTCAGAAGTACCTTTTCAAATGCTAGAACTACCTTTTCAAATGCTAGAACTCCCTTTTCAAATACCAGAACTTGGTTTTCAAATACCAAAACTTGGTTTTCAAATGCCAGAACTCCCTTTACAAATGCCAGAACTCCCTTTTCAAATGCCAGAACTCCCTTTTCAAATACCAGAACTTGGTTTTCAAATACCAGGACTTGGTTTTCAAATGCCAGAACTTGGTTTTCAAATGCCAGAACTCCCTTTTCAAATGCCAGAACTCCCTTTTCCAATGCCAGAACTCCCTTTTCAAATGCCAGAACTCCCTTTTCAAATGCCAGAACTTGGTTTTCAAATGCCAGAACTTCCGTTTCAAACGCCCTTTACAAATGTAGTGTTGGTTTTCTATTTTATACCGTTATATAAACAAGAATTTTCAGTTCAAACATAATTAAAGACAAATTTTAACACTACAGTATAATCTATACAAAATCTATCACGTACCCAGCATTTCGCTATAACACACTCGCCAAAATGCTATCATGTCAATATTTACAAAAAATAACTAAATATTTTAACCTACGTCTTTAAAATACGTGTATATATACTGAATTCTCCAAAAGAACCCAACACCTCAGCCGTAGCACACCTTAGCACAATACAATAGATGTAGTCGCTATGACATGCTCAACATCACGTCTTGTTGGCAACCCAAGTCATATATTTCTCTAGGCAGAATGTATTTCTATAAATGATTCAAAGAACAATTTATAATGGATAATCTAATTCCCTTTGACAGTTCCTTTTCATAAGGCAACTCAGACTAGTTTACACTACTGGATAGCTTTCTGTGAAAAACATCTATCCGTACCTTTTAGGAACGTTATTTTCAGAAGAATTATTGCAACGGAGAGATGTTGCTTCGTTCAGCTTCTGAAAGTTGTACATTCCGTATTGGATAGGTGGTTTTCGCGCCGCTACGCAAAGCTATTTGGTATAGTGGAAACGTAGTCTAAGTCGGTAAAATATTAAAAAGCTGTCATTATGAAACAGTATTTTACCTTGATAGTTAACCGAGCAGTTTTCTTCTGGATGTGAACCACAGAAGTTTAAATCCACGATAATTTCTTGTTGCATCACTTCTAAATTTGATTAGCATCCGATTGGTGAAAGCTGTTATTGTTCCTAGGAGAATAAATGGTGTGTTAACATCAGCAATATTACCACTATTATAACCATTATCACCACCATCATCACCATTCATCATCATCACCATTCATCATCACCATCATCACCATCATCACCATTCATCATCATCACCATTACATCATCACTATAATAGTCATTACCACCACCACCATCATCACTACCATTATCACTACCACCATCAAATCATCATCACTACCATCATCATTACCATCATCATTACCATCATCAAATCATCACTACCATCATCATTATCACCATCATCACCACTACCATCACCATCATCACCACCACCATCCATCATCATCACCACCATCATCACCATCATCACCACCATCCATCATCATCATCACCACCATCACCACCATCATCACCATCATCACCACCATCCATCATCATCATCATCATCATCATCACCACCATCATCACCATCACCATCATCATCACCATCATCACCACCACCATCATCATCACCACCATCCATCATCATCACCACCATCACCACCACCACCATCATCATCACCATCATCATCAAACCATCATCATCACAATAACCCCCCTCCACGCCATTCCCATCCACTATACCTTACCAGGATTTTGGTCTCCACAGAAAGTGCGTTTCGGTGATTTTAGCGTGCCACCATCATAAATTTCCACTTTATCATAAGAACACTTGCTATGCTTTTCCAAATTGAAGTCCTGGAACTTGACTTGCAGCAGCCGATCAAGGGGTACGCGGATCTCCCAGGTACATTCCTTTTTATTTGGGTACTTTTGTGGATAGAGGGGTGAAGTGAAACTGCCTGAATTACCGGTGAACAGTTTACCACACGGTACTGTTGAAAAATGAAGAAAGAAAAACGAAACTTCATTTATACTGGATAACTCTATCAATTCTGATCTGTTCTCCCCAGAGGTCCAGTAAGGATCATCTGTTATTAACCCAGTGTTACTACAGGAGGAAACCTAAACTATACTTATTTTTCACCCTGCTCGGTTTCCTTTGTTCTTGTCGGGGAATATATTCAATATTCTCCTCTAATCAATTTCCGTTTAATAATCCCCTCTAATATTCACCTGCAATTAATAATCTCCTCTAATATTCACCTGCAATGTCTTTGCAGCACAAAAAATGAGGAAAAAACAACATCGCGAAGGCAAAATGGCATTAAGAATTATTTCTTTTCTGACTCATTAACGCGACCTCGCAGTGTGAAAAATAAGTACGTTATTTTGAGGCACCTCGGGGATATGTGTTTATTCACCTCGGCGCTGCGCGCCTCGATGAATAAATCACATATCCCCTCGTTGCCTCAAAATAACCTATACTTATTTATACTGGATAGCTCTATCAGTTCTAAACTGTTCTTCCTAGATGTCCAGTAAGGATCATCTCTTATTGATCCAGTGTTACTACAGGAGGAAACCTAAACTAACTTTATTTATACTGGATAGCTCTATCAGTTCTAGCCTGCGTGCAGGCCCAAGGGAACTGATAGTATATCAGTTCTAAACTGTTCTTCCTAGATGTCCAGTAAGGATCACCTCTTATTGATCCAGTGTTACTACAGAAGGAAATCTAAACTAAACTAACTTTATTTACACTGGATAACTCTATCAGTTCTAAACTGTTCTTCCTAGAGGTCCAGTAAGAGTAATCTCTTATTGATCCAGTGTTACTACAGGAGGAAACCTAAACTAAACTAACTTTATTTACACTGGATAGCTCTATCAGTTCTAAACTGTTCTTCCTAGAGGTCCAGTAAGGATCATCTCTTATTGATCCAGTGTTACTACAGAAGGAAATCTAAACTAAACTAACTTTACTTACACTGGATAGTTCTATCAGTTCTAAACTGTTCTTCCTAGAGATCCAGTAAGAATCATCTCTTATTGATCCAGTGTTACTACAGGAGGAAACCTAAACTAAACTAACTTTATTTATACTGGATAGTTCTATCAGTTCTAAACTGTTCTTCCTAGAGGTCCAGTAAGAGTAATCTCTTATTGATCCAGTGTTACTACAGGAGGAAACATAAACTAAACTAACTTTATTTATTCCTACATGTCCAGTAAAGTAGTACTACCTGGAGAAAACCTGTTTGTGTTTGGTAGAGTCAAACTGGAAGCACTCTTCTCACATGTGATTGACGTGAAATTATAACGAGACAACTGAATGAAAGACGCATGCGCAAACCACTTTGCCAACAACACTAGAAACTGCTGAATTTCTCACCCACCTTCCTTTCGTATATTCGTAGAAGTCCACTCCGCCTTGAAACCGCCCGTTCGCAGGTTGTTGCTCGTTCTTAACTGCAGGGTTACCACATTGCCCGACGACTGAACAATCACAGGTGAATTTTTGTTGCTACAGAATAGTTTCAAGATTGGCGCTTTGCTGTTCTCCCCATTTCTTACGATTATGTTATCTGTGGAGCATCTTGATCGGTTGGCTAGAAGAAGGAAAGATCAAGTTTGGAAGAAGTTATTTCGCTAACCTCAGAATGACATTTTGTCAAAACTTTCTTCTTCAAGATTAGTTTAGAAACAAACTTGGAGTAGGGTTAGGTTAGGGTTAGGATTAGAGTTGGTGTTTGGAATAGGATTAGTGTTAGTAAAACCGTTCCTTTGTTACGTTTTGTCGCTCTGAGGCCAGCGAAATAGCATCTTCCTCATTTACGGCTGATGTTTGATAAAACTGAACTAACTTTGTTGATGCTGGTTAGCTCTATCAGTTCTAAACTGTTCTCCCTATAGAGATCCAGTAAGGATGATCCCTTATTGATCCAGTGTTACTACAAGAGGAAACCTAAACTAAACTAACTTTATTTATACTGGCTCTATCCATTCTATACTTTTCTTCTTAGGCTATGCAAGAACTCCCCTTTACAAATGCCAAAACTCCGTTTTCAAATGCCAGAACTCCCTTTTCAAATGGCAGAACTCCCTTTACAAATGGCAGAACTTGGTTTTCAAACGCCAGAATTCCGCTTTCAAAAACTGTATTTTTAAACTGTTCTTGGTAGGCGTCCAGTAAAGATTATCTCTTATTGATCCAGTGTTACTACAGGAGGAAACCTAAACTAAACTAGCTTTATTTGTACTGGATAGCTCTATCCGTTCTAAACTGTTCTTCCCAGGCGTCCAGTAAGGATTATCTCTTATTGATCGAGTGTTACTATAGGAGGAAACCTAAACTAAACTAACTTATTTCTACTGGATAGCTCTGGAGTTCCAGTAAGGATAATCTCTTATCGATCCAGTTATACTACAGGAGGAAAGCTGAGTAGCCAAGGGAAATCTGTGCTGTTTGGTAGAGTCAAACCTAGAAGCACTCTTCTCACATGTGACTGGGATGGAATTATAATCAGACAACTGTATATTACAGGAATGGAGCCTATCACAAGCATTACCTTTCAAACGTATATACGTAAACTTCACTTTAATCTTCTTCCCTTTTTCCATTCTGATAATCCACTGACAACGCGAGTTTTGTGGGTAGTTAGGATACTGGGGTGAAGTCAGTTTCCCCTGGTTTTTTGTGAACACTGCGTGGCATGCTAAGAAAAAAACAACATTGTGTTACACATGTAAAAACGCGCAACTTGTTACAGATCTGTTAACAAGTTGTAA